>ML787152.1:424229-445424 GCA_009831015.1 Picea engelmannii
GTTTTTATAAATATTGTTTTATTATAAACAAGTGTGAAGGTGACGGAGACGAGGAAGAGCAAGTAAGGAATGGCCAAGTATGAAAATCGATCGGACAGGCTTCAAAATAGGGTTACATAAGATACTCAGGAGAGGTGAGTGCCTGATGGTCAAATTGTATGTCTCGAAATTTTTTACTGCAAAACGCGTAAAACGGAAGAGGGCATGATGGGGCAGTTCAGCGGCCAAATTGTATATTTGTGGAATTCCGAGAAAGTGGCTAAGTATGGAATAGGGAAATGGTCATTCGAACTCATTTTTGGAATTAAGGATTGAAGATTTTGTGAACGTACCAACCAGACGATGCACAAATGACATTCCATGATGTTTGAAATTAACACTCGGAAGGGATAATATAACCATCCGGAAATCTTGGTTTAATGCATATTAATGGGAGATCTCTTCAAATCTTAGTTTAGCATTAAATCTTGCTAATTGCATACTTAGAAATAAGACCTTATATGTGTGTGTGTGTGTGTGTGTGTGTGTGTTTATAAACAATATTTTTTATTATAAATAAGACTCTTTTGTGGATTATAGCTTTAGAAATGATCTTATAAAGACAGTTATAGAAAGAAATAGGACGAAAATCATCAATAGAAGAGGGATTGTCCACCTTGGGAATTAAAGCAATGAAAGTGGCATTTAGTGGTTCATGGATATGCCCATTCTTCCTGGAGTCGTCCACCACTTTTAAAATATCATTACCCAACAAGTCTTAAAAACCCCAAAAAAAATTGATCGTCCATCCATTAGGACCTGGACTCTTTCCCTTTTGAAAAGAGTCATGATCTTAGGATCTTAGGACATCGTGATTGGTATGGACTGGTTGGAATCGCATGAGGTGATACTCAACTGTAAGATGAAACGGTTGAGCTTGGTCGATGATGAGGGATAGAGATGCATGATTGTAGGTTGGAACCAGGGAGTTTCCCTGAGGTTCATCTCCTCCTTACATTTATGGAAGAGCATGCACAAGGGGTGTAATCTTTATGTGATCCTTGCATTAAACGATGAGGGAGTAGCGGAAGGTCTAGAACACCTACCAGTGGTGAGAGATTTTGCGGACGTCTTCTCGGAGGAGTTACCTGGGATGCCACTGGAGAGGGATTTGGATTTTACAATAGAACTAAAACCAAGGACTTAACCGATAGTAAGAACGCCTTATCGTATGTCAACCCCGGAGTTACAGGAATTGAGAATGCAACTGAAGGAGTTGTTGGACCTGGGACTTATACGTCTGAGTGTGTCACCATGGGGTGCGCCTGTTATTTTCATAAAAAAGAAGGATGGGCCATGGATACTTTGCATTGACTACCATCAATTGAACAAGGAAACAATCAAGAATCAGTTTTTGTTGTCAGGGATTGATGATCTATTCAATCAGATGAAGGGTGTGACGGTGTTTTCAAAGATTGATTTGCGATCAAGGTATCACCAGTTACAGATCAAGAAGGATGATGTCCCTAATACCTCTTTAAGATGATGTTTGGACATTACAATTTTACTGTTTTACCATTTGGACTAACGAACACCCCGGGGCTATTTATGAGTTTGATGAACGGGGTGTTCCATGAGTATTTGGACAAGTTCGTCCAAGTATTCATTGACGATATTTGGATTTACTCTCGGACGATGGAGGATCATGACGAGCACTTGTGCTTGGTGCTACAGTGTCTACGAGAGAACAAATTATATGGAAAATTATCCAAATGCTCATTTTATCAATCGAAGATTCACTACTTAGGGCATGTCATCTCCGACAGAGGTATCACCATGGATCCAGCAAAGGTCAAAGCTATTATGGAATGGCCTGCGTCGATGAATGTCCTAGAAGTGAGTAGCTTCATGTGTTTAGCAGGATACTATCGACGGTTCATCGATGGATTTTCGAAGATAGCAAATCCGATCACGGAATTGCAGAAGAAGAATAAAAGTTTGTTTGGACCGAGAAATGCGCTGAAGCATTTCAGAGGCTCAAGGAGTTGTTGACAATGACATCGATACTAAAGGTCCCTGACATGGACATAGACTTCTTGGTATGCACTGATGCATCCAAGGAAGGCTTAGGCGGAGTCTTGATGCAAGACGGTCGAGTGATCGCTTACATCTCGAGGAAATTGAGAAGGCATGAGGATAACTATGCGATGCATGAATTAGAGTTATTAGCCATTTTTCATGCCTTGAGAGTTTGGAGACCCTACCTTATTGGACAAAAAATTGATCTAAAAATGAACCACTGTGGACTGCAACACATGTTTACGCAAAGAGATCTGAACGCGCGACAACGACGTTGGTCGGAATTGCTTAGCGAGTACGATTTAGAGATTAAATACATAAAAGGAACAGTGAACTGAGTGGCAGATGCATTGAGTCGAAGACCATGCATATTTTCGGTGTAGATGCTTCAAACAAATCTACGTGAAAAGATTCTAACTTTACAGTGCGATGATGACTGGTACAAATAGGTCAAGGACTTTATCAGACAAAACACAATGATGATACAAAGATTTGAAGGATTTACATTTGACGATGATAGATTATTGAGGTTTAAAAATCATATTTACATACCAACGAATGACGAGTTGAGGAGTTTGATCCTAAATGAGGCTCACAGAGCAGTGTACATGGCCCACCTAGGGGTCACAAAGATGAGGGAAAACCTTAAACCCTTATTCTTATGGAAAGCAATGAAGGCAGACATAGTCAACTATGTGGCCAGATGTTTAGAATGTCAGAAGGTAAAGGTTGAACATAGACATCCAGCAAGATTACTACAACCACACATTATTCCGGAAATGAAATGTGAGGTTAATTCAATGGATTTTATTGTTGGATTGCCATTGGCGGCAAGGAGACACGACTCGATTTTTGTGATAGTCGACACCCTGATGAAAAGTGCTCATTTTATTTTTGTGCGTATGACGTATTAGGAACTTGACATAGCTATAGTTTTCATCAGTGAGATTTTGAGTTTGCATGGAGTGCTTAAGAGGATTATATCTGATCGAGGATCGATATTTACTGGACAATTTTGGACTAGTTTCCAAGAGGCCTTGGGAACCCAACTTAAATTTAGTACTGCATATCACCCTAAGACAAACAAGCAAACCGAACAAACAAACCAAGTCTTGGAAGACATGTTGCACATGTACGTGATGGACCAACAAAAGTGTTGGGAAGAATTCTTGTCACCGATAGAATTCGCTTATAACAACAGTTACCAAACCACCATTAAGATGGCACCTTTCGAGTTTCTTTATGGGTGACCATGTCATACGCCTTTGAGCTAGGTTCGACTTGAGAATAGGGTCCTGGTGGGACCATAAGCGATCCAAGAAATGGAAGATCAAATGAAAACAATAAGAAAAAGGATCAAAGAAGCGCACGATTGACAGAAGAGTTATGTTGATGCACACTGTGTCTACCATAGTTACGAAGTTGACGATCAAGTATTCTTGCGGGTGAAACCGCATAAGAGTTCGATCAAGTTTGAAAATGGTGCTAAACTATCTCCTAGGTTCGTGGGATACTACGATATTGTGGAAAGGAGAAGGTTTGTGGCCTATTTGACTAGCCTTGTCTGATTCCTTGAGGAAAACACAAGATGTCTTTCACGTCTCTGTTTTGAGACTGTATTTTGGTGATCCTACTCATGTTGTTGACATGAGTTCCTTGCAGGATCGAATGAGGGTGCACTCACAGTAGAGTCAATCCGCATCCTTGACCATTACATTCAACAACTACGACGTCGAACAATAGATCAGGTCAAGGTCCAGTGGGACAACTATAGTCCACACTCGGCGACCTAGGAGGACGCATATGATATGCACCAACAGTTTCCTTTTTGTTTGATAGATAGACTTATGATACACATTATTTCGACACTTATATACTGTGAAACTTGGGGACAAAGTTTAGACCAAGAGGGGGTGTATGTAACATCTCGCTCCTGCATGCACTGAGTGAGCTTATTCTTTGAGGACACTTGCTTGCAAGTGATACGGTTTATTATACTATTGGTCATTTGATTATGATTATGAGGCATTTATGGATATGGTGATAGGTTATTTTGTTGTATTGACATAGACAGGTGCTATTGACTAGGTTCTCCTAAGTGTGCATGAATTTGGACCTCGAGGATGCAGAGGCATCGATGAAACCCCTTGGACTCCAGATCAAGTCATGGAGTGGACTATTGGGTTTTTATTATTGTTGATATGACATATGCACATCTGATTAGATGTTATGATGATTGATTGTATTTCTAACATGATTCGTTGATGATGCAGGCTGACGATAGCTTATCGACCGTACTCACATGTGGAGTAGAGGGGTCACGCACGACAACCAGAGAGGTTGAGGGAGAGGTGTGGACAGCAGCCCTGCCATAGCCTACTAGCACTCCTGTCGTGGCTCGAACTGTAGGTTAACGATTACCTAGTTCGAGAAGACCCACAATGTCGTGAGGGAAGACTGCGATAGTCGCTCATGATGATTCTAAAGGGAATGCAATAAGGCAGGGGCCTTATTCCTTAGAGGCCCTTAGTCTCCCACAAGATCACCTGGCGGGGTATTGACTTCAGGGGTGTTTGATGTTTACCAAGTCAATCAAGAGGCGAGTGGCACCCTTGGAGCATGTAGTGCGTCCTAAAGGGAACGTCATGCAAGGGAAACAGAATGAAGCGAGTGGCACCCTTGGAGCACCTAGTGCGTCCTGAAGGGCACGTCGCGTTGTTAACTAATGAGTGAATAAACCTAGATGTTCTTAGAACTAATAATGTGACAAGAAATATTTAAAAACAATTTCCCCATTAAAATGTCACCCAGCCTAGGAAAATAAAATCTATGTCTAAGTGATACTTGTGGAAAAAAATAAATAAATAAAATAAATAATACTAATAATCATCTTTAAACATGTGACGAGAAGGGAGTAAGAAATTCAATTAATTTTTAAAAAAATCAAATTACTTTGGGGGATTAAATTTTTAAAGGGAAATGATTGTTTTGTTACATATGCTAATTAAAAATTTATTAATTAAAAAGATAAAGGGGAAAAGGATAATTTTCTACACTTGCTAATTTGAGTTTTAGATAAAATGGGAAAAGAGGGAAACTTAAAAACTAGGAAACTAATGGGAAAAGGGGAAACATAAAGAAAATAGGAAACATAAGGAAAAAGTAGAATGACCAACTTAGTAAGAAACCTTGCCTTTAAGAACTTTCTAAATTGAACTCAACTAGGAATTTAGTAAGGACGTAAGTCATTAATTTGTGTAAGGGAATATGGGGACACCTAGGAGAGATTCTAGGAATGATTTTAGGTGGGTAAGGGAAATAGGAGTAATTAAATACTTAATGAAATTAATTTATGGTGCAACGAAGGGGATGGGTGACATGTGTACGGGGAGGATTTTTCTAAATTAAATTATTAAACAATAAATTAAATGGGAATTTGGGAAAGAAGTGACTTAGAAATTCTATATAAAGAAGGGAGGAGGAGAAGGATGGGGAGTTGCTTGATGCGTAACGTTACATTGCAGAATTTTTGACTTGACTGACTTATCTTATGGGAGTTGGGAAACCCAACTCAGTGAGGAGTGGTAGCTCGGCCTTGCGAGGTGAGCTGGGGGCTATTTGTTCTTTGGTTTAGTGTGTGTGGCCCCTTTGCAGCTCGGGGGGCTAAGGGGGAAGAAGAGTACCCCTAGCATTGGCTGGGAGGTACCAGTGAAGTCACAGCGGTCGGCAAGCAGGAGCAAAATGGAGCGTGTGGGACAACGACTTGGAGCGGTCGACTTGGGCTATAGTACACATGATTTTATTTTGAATGGTAGTGTAATATTGATCTCGTGATTTCATTTCTGTACTTTTATTGCGTAAAGAAAAGTGTATACCTTCACCTGGGATTTTCTATATATCATCATAATTCCTGTGGATGGCATTTTTGCCTGTGGATGGCGTTTTTATCGGTGGGAATGGTGATTCCCTGCATTTTTATATATACCATGATGACTTGTTTACATTCTCCTACGATTTTCTATATCTCATTATGATTCCTATGGATGGCTTTTTTGCCTGTGGAGGGCACTTTTACCTGTGGGAATGGTGATTCCCTGCGTTTTAATATATATCATTATGACTTGATTACATTAGCTTGCGATTTGCTATATATCAATATGATTCCTGTGGATGGCGTTTTTGCCTTTGGATGGCAGTTTTAACTGTGGAAATGGTGATTAACTGTGTTTTAATATATCTTTATGACAACGTTATTTATGCCTATGTTTTTATTTATTCATCTATGTTTCCGTTTAAATATACCCCAGCCCCCTTTGGCTATCACTGTGATGTATTTAGTAGTTGACAGTTACCTGACGATTTTATGATGTTATCGTCGTAATGTAATTAATAAATTTATGGCTTTTGATAGGATAGTGCGTGGCATAGAGTTATGGTTCGGATGTCACAGTAGAGATATTGATTTCTAGGACAATGATATAATATGCAGTGTTATCATACTTTGTGATGTAATATTGATAGCCATTAATACTCTTGTCATCTTGATTGTGTGACCGTGTTGACAGTTATCATTATTAAATTGACTTCCCTTTTTATATGGTTATGCATAATAATAGTCGACAGTTATACAGTGTATAATGAACAACATTATTCGCATTCTCGTGGTGATTTAATATTGAATGTCCTACCCGGCATGCTGGTAGTGAATTGATTCACAGAGATACATACTGCTGATTTAAAAAATGATTGAAGGGCGGTGTGTTATCTAATGGAATAAAGAACGACACCCGAATGGCATTTAATAGCCAATGTGTTGTAAATTAATATTGTTAATAGTGTTATATTAATAGCCTCATTTATGGATATTGTTAATATTGTTTTATATTGTTAAATTATTAACTTAGACTTGGTAGTTGACAACAAAGTCATTTGTTATATAAGAAGCGTAGATCAGTAGTTCTCTTAATTTAATGGACAGTGGGTATTTGTTAATCAGTGTTTCTTGTGTTGTTCAACACCTAACTTAGTTCACTTCATGATAACATTTATGACCATAGTGTAAGTTTTAAACCTGCGAAGTAAAGCAATGTATATAGATTCTTAAGCAATACAGAAATTAATCAATGGCTCATACACAGAGATTTTATACCAGAAACCCTCAACCGGGAAAACCTTTCTTATTTTTATTATATCGAATTTCACCATTCGCCATACAATATATACAATGTTTTTAGGTATTCCGTAGATACCAAAACCCTAATCCCTTAATCCGGGATTAATTTACAAATCCACTAAAAATAGCAAAAAAACCGCCCAAAAAAAAATTCCGTTGCCGTATCTGACGCACCCACACACACACACATGAAAAGAATATAACACATACCCAACACATAGTATCTTGGTAACAATTCACTCCCTCGCACTTAGACATCTTTCTTAATAGTTAGTGGTTGGTGGTTGGCAAGTCATGCAATAGCTTGCGCTTTCACCTTTGAATGTCGTCATCTTGAGTTTTGTCGACATGTTGCTTGGGGCGTGGGTGTAGTCATCTTGTTAGTATTTTGGCTCCTAGTGAGTTGGAATCCTCTAGAGTCCATGGTCCAGATAGCTTATGTTGCACCAGGATTATTGTCGTGCCTATTGCCGAGGAACAGTATGATTCCTGATGAGGGGATCATGGCGCGCCCCATTGGGTAGAGGTGAAGGATAACTTGGTCGAAGTCTATGCTTTCTATTGTGGGGGTGTTGATCGTTGTAAGTCTGTTGTTGGCGCTTGGGTTGTAACGCCTTCATGTGTTTTTTTGTGTGCCTTAGAGGTTCTAGTGACTGGTCGTCAATACTGTTGTGTTGGGATTGTGGATGGTGTCCTTAACTTGTAAGCATTGTCGCGTTGTGTGTTTGGTGGGTAGTCGTTTCTATCGTTTGATTTATGCATGTGTCGCCTAGTTGATCATTGTGCTAGTGTGTGGAGTCATAGTTGTCCATTGCCTGATCTACATGCTTGTGTTCATCGTCAAGTTGTGTGGTTGAACTGTTGTCGTCGTTGCCTTCCTGCCTAAAAAAAAAAAAAAAAAAATCGCTTTCTTCTTCCCTTGTAATCATAACAATTAGGGTCTTTACAAAAGAGATAACATATTATAATCCTGAAACTTTCCTAGCCACTCTGTAGTGCAAGCCTATCTTCGCATTAAATCTCTTCATCAATCACGAACAACCTAATCTCTTACTCTCAGCAACAACAAACTAATATTTCTCGACCCTTTACATATTTACATAAGGAAGTAGGGATAAAAATGCTAATAACAACTTACACCCCAAAACCCTAATGGGTCATAACCATTTTTCCTACTTTTGCATCGATCTGTTGCTTTTCTTTCTTTTGCGTTGAACTATTGCTTTTCCTACTTTTGCACTGAACTACTTATTTTCATGCTTTTGCACCGCAAAATGTGCCCTTACTGGACGCTCTGGTATTTCCTTTTACTCTTTCATATTCTATGGCATAGCTTCCAAAACTTAGTTATTATTATCCAAAATTCCTATCCAATAGACCCCCAATACTCACATGTGGATAGTCCTAAGCCACTTAAGCCTTTTTCAACTTATCCTTGAATATTTCAAAAACATCCTTTGTTGTATTGGTCTTCTCCTTGACCTTTGTTTCATTTGGAAAAAAAAATTCTATTAATTATGCAGTGATATGAGTCTATTGTTTCTCTTCATCTTGTTCCACTGCTTGTTTGATCTTGCATTGCACTTTTGATATTTCCTCTGTAAATTTTAATGCTTCTTCCTACAACGTCTTTATCTGTTGTAGGCAAGCTTGTTGCTTGACCCTTAGCTGGTTCATCTCAGCGTATAGTTTCTTACTCTCTTACATTGTCGTTTATTCTTGGTTGGTGGCAAATTGTTGATGGTTTCCTTGATCTTTTGATCCTCCCACTGTGCAGTTTGAAAATTTTGTTCAATACTCTATAATTCAGCATCCTCGAACAATTGATTCCATACTTCTATGTTGTCTTCATACAACTTAGAAAATTCTTCTTCCAAATTCATGATACCTTCCACTGCGGTGTTTATTGTCTTCTCCCTTTGGTCTCTTTCTTTTAGGGGTGTTCTTGGTGTCATTATTGTTTCTAAATCAAATTTTTTTGTTCGGAATCCTTGAATGGATTTACTAATATTCGCTACCTGATATTCCAATGGAGAATCCACCTCCATTGGTACCTCTAAGATCTCTTTGCAAACCTTGTCAAATGCTTGCTTCAACTATTCTTCCTTCTGCACAATTGCATCCCTTTCTCGTTAAACTCTACTATAGTCAATATGTATGCTTTCAATATTTCTTGTGTCCTTATCCACTTCATCAGATGTTTTTGTTGTGAGTAGGTTCAATTCTTGTGTTATTCTAGCCTGCAACCCCTGCAACATTTCTCCCAGTATCTGTGAAACGACTAGTTCAAAGTGACTTAGTACATGCTCTTTCTCCTACATTTCCGTTGATGGGAACACAATCACCCATGTTGCCAACTTAACTATTTCGTACTCCCTCGTTACCTCTAATGCATGAAATACTACCAATATTTCTTCTACCAGTCTTGTTGTGCTTGTTGTTGGTCCTTCTGTTGTTTGATGCATAGTTTCTATCCTGGTTGCCTCCATCAATTGGCGTAGGGTAGTCATTTATTCATGTGTCTTTCTATTCAATCCTTCTTACTCCTCTACTACACGTTGAAACACGTTGTCAATGATCTCCTTAACTTTCTCCCCAAACCTTTTGAAGTCATATTCCATCATTTCCTGTCAACTCGTTTCTTTTTCCTCTTTCTGCTTCTTTGGATGCGACACTTATATTCCCTTCTCTATCTATGTTTCTTTCCTCTTGTTGTAGATTGCACTGTATCCTTGGCATTGTACTTCCTCAACCTCAAGATCTTGGGTTTCCATTTTCTTGTTCATTCGGTGGGACCTTCTAGTATGTGTCCCAGTCCTTCATAATTAGGTCTATGTCCTCCTTCATTATTTGGTACTTTGTCTTGACCCATTCCTCTCTCGGATATTTTTTTTTCTTGTATGTACATATGATGCCATTCTTCCATGAACCGTTCAATCAGTTTGTAAGTTTCTACAAGCTATGGAGAAATTTGTGGTGTATCCTAGATACATTTCCTAATCAGTTCCTTATATAGATATAATTCAATATTGTTGTCCAACTTCCCTCCCTTGTGTTTCATGTACCACAAGTTTTGATACTTGGCATCCAAGCACGACTTGCCTCTCATACCCAGAAACTGTGCATCCTTTTGTTCTTTCCACACTACTAAAACAATCAGAAGTAATAACCAGGAATAGTTGAATTCCATTAAGTTTTCCTGTGCTTCCCTGTAATCTATCATAAACCGGTTTAGTAAAAACAATTTGCATCTCATCAATGCCCCTTCTACACATTTCACGACTGCAGATATCATTCTTGCAAGCACTTGGTAGTTTCTCCACTTTCTCAGCAATTTGCATGCCAATGCTTGCTTCGCAAATTGTACCATTGGGTCACATATTATTGGCACATCCAAACTGCGCACACCTCTAAATGTGTGGAATTTCTCCTTCATTCCCTCAGATAGATCCTTCTCATGCTTTCTATATGCGAACAACAATGTAGGATCTTACCCCTATGTCGATAATCCCATGATTCATGCAATTAGATCTATGTCTATAGAAATCGACCTGTCTAACCACAAGTAGCTATTGTGAACACATCTTAATAACATATTTACACATGCCTTAATCTCCTGACTCCTTCCAAAGTGTGGGATGTCAAATAGTTTCAAAGTGTGGCATGCATGTCTTTGCATTGATTTTCATCTCAAAGTAGTGGTTCAACGCAAGGTCGGGGAACTTCATTGTATCTGTGATGCTGTGTTCCATGTATTTCATTTGAAACACCTTTCCTAGAATTTCCTTATCAATGATTACACCAACTAGGATTTATGGTGTCGCCAATTCATACATGGCTTCCTTCTTTAACTTTATTGGTTTCGCATTGTCCTTCCTCGGTGGAATGTATTCCCTTGGAAACCTCAGCTATGATGAGGATGCTCCCTCGGTCTCCTCAACTTCTAGTATTGTTTTTGTTGCTATAGTTCAACCTTTCTTCTGTTTCGATGTTGCTTCCTTCGGTAGTGCTATCTCTGTAATATTATTACCTATGACGACTCCTTCAGCTCTGTGGCATTTCTCTGGGCTCTGTAACACTGCTCTTGGCTCTTTCTACTTGCTTCAAACTCCCAAATAAAAATAACATTGGCATGTCATTCCCTCGGTGGATTTTCTACCCCTTCAAAAATTGTCCATCTACCTAGGTGCCTGAATTAACTGTATAATCCACTAGTGTTGTTCAAAAAATAATTTCTTTAATGTTGCATTGATTCCAAATCCTTTGCCATATTGTTTCCTTGATTTTTCAGTCTGTCATGATATCTGTTGACACTTTCCATTTATGACCATGTATTGTTGGACAACTGAGAGGGGGGGGTGAATCAGTTGTTACCGTGCTTAAACAATTATGCTTATTTTAAACACTTTGCAGAGCACTTAATGACAATCACAATAATGTAGAGAGGTAAGCAATAGAACATTCAACATCAGTCACACATATGAAATATACAAAGACAGATATTTCCTGAGGAAACCCATAAAGGGTAAAAAGCTCTTCTTCTTGGTATGATAAGTAATCTTTACATTCTGTACATTATCATACATATGAGCTCCAACTCATTGTGAGGCTACAACCTCTATTTTGCAAGATGCAACTTGCTAAGAGAACCAACTCTCTGTTTTCTCTAGCACCTACTAGAAGGAAGCACCAACTCCCTGGTTTCTTTAGCACCCACTAGAAGGAAGCACCAACTCCCTGGTTTCCCTAGCACCCACTAGAAGGAAGCAACAACTCCCTAAGTGTTCCAGCACCAACATGATGGAAGCACCAACTTCCAGTCACACAGGCACCAACCTGTAAAACAGAGAACAACAGTTCTCCCTTGCACCACCCTGCCACCCTGGTTTCTCTGGTTGCAACCAGATGGAAGCTACAACTCCCTATGTTCAAGCACCGACTTGAACCTCAGAGGACAACAGTCCTCCCTAGCACCTCCCTACCACCCTGAAATATAAAGTTTTCTATATATAAATTTATCACAGTGATACAATATTTATCAATGGCTTATCGGTCTCATCACTGTTCTGCTACACTGCTCTGCTCTACCTGCATCAGTGTCTTCCTGCACCCCTTCCTTACGCTTTATGTTCTTTTGTCTTTTATGCTCTGTGCGCCATGTCCCTTCTATGCACCATTCCTCTTCTGTGCATTTCAGCTGCTGCACTCTGCCTCCTTCTACACACCTCAATCACTCTCAACAACACCCAATCTCTTCTCTGTTCTACATTTTTATTCTCTCTGTGCATCTTCTGCATCCTCTATTCACAATGCTTATGCATGCTCTCCCCGTGTCGAGTGCTCTGCCTGATCATCATTTCAACTCTTCATCTTCTCTGACCGTTAAACCCATGCGTCCATCATCACTGGGTGTTATGCCAAGATTCCTTAGCCTTTCCAGTAGTGAAGACTCTTCATCTTCTCTGTCACAGTCAAGCCCATTCCCTCTGTTGCAGTTCCAGGCTCCAACAGTCTTACATCTATCAATAGCCTCTATGAACAGTCTTCATGCCACTAGAAGATGCCTCGAGACTCTTCATCTTCTCTGACGATCACTCTAAAGTCTATTCGAGTCCTCTGGCAGAAACCATCAGTCGTTTCTCACAGTTACACTGTGAACCTCCAAGAAAACGCATCAGCAACTGAATCGCCAATCGTCCAAGATTCATGATTCAGTTCTTCTAACTGAATCGTAACTGATCAATTAACTGTGAAGAAAAACAGTAGCCCTTCAATCAGATTTCCAAGTATCCAACACCGTTGGATTATAAGCACAGGGTCTCGTGTTGATTTCGCCATTTCACATTTCGGCATTTCGGCATTCTTGTGGTGAAGAGTCTCAACTCTTCATGTTACGATCATCGAAAAGGAGCTTATCTTGGTGCTAGCTCCTCCCTCTCACATGACCACTGACGGTGACCACAGCCTACACCAAAAGGTGTTTTTCGCATTTTGGCATTTCACGATTTCGCATGTCGCGAATTACTGTTGCAAGGCATCTCGACTCTCCAAGTCGCGATCTCCGAAATGGATTTTATTTTTTAGCACCTTCCTCCAACTCTCGATGATGTGACCACAGCCTATGACCACTCGCTAATCATTTGAGCGCTTCGCTCTTCAGATCAACGGTCCACGATCCATGGTAATTGGATGGCTATCCTCCACCTCGGAACTTCAACTTTAGGGACTTTGGGGGAGAGTTGATGCTAAAACTCCCGAAACTAAATTCCTGGAATGACGTCACTCGATGAAGTGTTGTGATCCATGTGTCTTCTACGTGTCACTCAGAATTGTGATTTCCAGGTTCCTGAAATGCCAAATCAACTTGACACTTGTCCTTATATGATTGCACCATGTGTCCTTTCTGACGTAGGCTGCCACCTGTCCTTGTTTACATGGTCTACCACATTCACCTCCTAGGTCTGATGGCCCAGATTTTTCCTTGATCCAATGACTAGGATTATTTCACGATTTCGCATCTCACGAGTTCGAGAGGTTAGGGAACCTCGTTCCTTTGATCTTTTATTTCCCGGTCTGTGAAACTCTGAAATGGAGTCTTTGTTGATGTGCCTGTTTCAGGATTTCGGCGTTTCGCATTTCGCAACTTCAGGACTCCTGTGATGAAGAGTCTCGACTCTTAACTCCTCCAACTCTCAGTATCCAAAACTCTGAAATGGATTCAGATCAACGGTCCACAATCTTGATGATTCGACGGCCCAGATCTTTTTGTGATTTCGTATATCACATGTTCCTGTCGTGAGTTGCTTCCTTGACTCCTCCAACTCCCGGTATCCTAAATTTCAAAACGTCGTGGTTTCACATTTCACGATTTCATCATTCTTGTCGTGAGTTTCCTTGACACCTCCAACTCCCAGTATCTGAAACTCCAAAATGGAGTCAGATCAACTGTCCACGATCTCCCTTTGATCAATGACTCAGATTAAGTCGTGGTTTTTCATTTCGCAATTTCGGCATTATTGTCGTGAGTGTCCTTGACACCTCCAACTCCTGGTATCTGAAACTCCGAAATGGAGATTAAGTTGTGGTTTCACATTTCGCGATTTTCTGTCATGAGTTGCCTCCTTGAATTATGGAGTTTACGCTTCTGAATGGGATCCAACGATCACTTGTTGAACTTTCCATTGCCATGCCATTATCCCTGCGCTACTGGTCATGGTCTTTGCCATCAATGACAAACACGCATACTCTGCACTATCTCTTATGATCTTATCGAGCTTGCTCTGTTGCGTCTTCCCAAAATACTTCTGGTGCCCGCCTGGCACATTCTTCCTGTACTTAAGCCATCATCGTTGTTGTACTTGCCATCAATGACAAGAATACGTTGCCTGTAAAACATGCCAACACGTATCTCCATGATGTCTCACCATTATTGATTTTCACCCATTGTTTCTTCTCTTTAGAGCTTTTAATTGTCTATTTGTGTCTTCTTCTATGCAATTTTTCAATTTATTCATTCATTCGCTGCATAATATTTTCTTCTACGTGCAATTCACTTCCTCTGCATGATCCTTTATCATCGTATAACTTAATTCTTCTGCGCACTTACTCTTGATGTATATGTATCATGATTCCTCTTATTTCTCATCTACGAAATTCTCTTGTTTATTTATTTCTTTGAACTATTTTAATTTCTTGACCCTTGACTAACACTTCAATTTTTTGTTTCTTGCCTTCACCTACTTTTTTACTTTTGCTTATTTTTCTTTTCTTTTTCTTTTTCTTTTTATGCTTCTTATTTTTTTTCTTTTTCTTACTATAATACACTACTATGGTACATAGGTTCCTTTGTAGGTCAGACTAATGCATAGATAGTCGAATGTCCCTATAAAGTTTCATATTCACCAGTCCCCCCAAGACTTAACCGTTCAACATTTCTAGTTGTGCAACACCTATTTATGTTACATAATTGATGAAATATTGACCTAACCAATGCATCTTAAACTTCCCTAGGTGTTTCATGAACTTGATGTCATATAGCAACACTAAGTCACCCACTTGAAACTTTTTTTGTTTAATATGCTTATCATTCTATGTTTTTTCTCTTTCCTTCTTGACTTGTTGATGGAATCTTGTGAAAAATCAGTCTTCCTTGAGCTGTAAAAACTGTGAAAACCCTTCCTCTATTGCGCCAGAGTCTAAAATATCAAAAATCACTACAACGCAGAAGCTTGGCACAATAAATTCCATTGGCATTACTCTTTCTTTCCCATATACCAACCTAAAAGGTGTATGTCCTATCAAACGTGTGCTTGTAGTCCTATATGCCCATAATATTGTAGGGATCCTCAATTCCTAATCATCCCTTCCTACATTGCATATCATTGTCAAATCATTCTCTAAAATTTTATTGAAGGCTTCTATTGTCCCATTTTCCTAAGGGTGATATGGCATGCTCCTCCAATGGTGAATTTGAAACTCCTCAGTCAATGATGCAATAGTCTTATTCAGGAAATGCATCCCTTGATCACTCAATAAGATATGTGAGTATTCAAATCTTTTAACGACATTCTCAAACAAAAATCACGTAGTAGTCTTCGCGTTGCAGTCGGTGACCAGTGTACATTCTGCCCATCTGGTCAAATACCCTATCATAGTGATTATATACCTAGCTCATGATTTCCTGGATGGGGGATTGATCGATCCAACAAAGTTTATTTCCCATTTATCAAAATTCTATAGTGTAACCTATGGATGAAAGGGGATCTCATCCCTTCTAGATGGATTTCCAACCCTTTGACAAACATCACATACCTAAAAATATTCCTTATCATCCTTGCAAAGTGTGGGCCACTAGAGTGTTGCACACAAAATATTTTGTGTTGTCTCTTTACCTACGTAGTGTCCTCCTGCAATACCTTTGTGTGCTTCTGATTGCATCATTATCCTTTCATGATCTAACACACACCATCTTAATATCCCATATACACCTAACTTGTATAAGTTTCCTTCGATTAGTTGATAGTCTAATTGTTTCTTTTGTGTAACTGTCATGTCTAATGGAGCCATTCCTATACTTAATAATTGCACAATGTTTGTGAAGTAGTCATCCACCCTTTGAATTGCAAATAAATGTGCATCTGATAAACTATCATCTAGATTCCCTACATATTCGCTTGATAGTATGTGCAATAAGTGATCTGGTCCCGCATTCAAATTTCCTAGCTTAACGATGACTTCAAAGTCATATTCTTGAAACAAAAGTAACCATCTACAAATTCTCCCCCCAAAATTATCTTTCTCACTAAGTATCTTAGTGCATAATGGTTTGTATACATCTTGAAATGAGAACGCAACAAATAGTGTCTAAACTTATGCAACACATATACCATTGCCACCCCTTTTGTTTTGTCGTAGTGTAGTTTTTTTCTTCTGTTGACAACTTTCTGCTTGCAAATGCAACTGGGTGGTATAACTCTCCTTCTCCTGGTTGAGATAATATTGTTTCTAAAGATATGGATGACGCATCTACATGAACATGAAATTCCTTCTTCCAATATGGGAATATCAAAATTGGCGAAATCACTAACTTCTACTTCAATGTGTCCAAACCTTTATGGTAGTCCTCATTCCAATGGAATTTAGCTTCTTTCTTCAACAACTTCTCCATGGGTGTTGTAATCTACGCATATACTTTAATTAACTTCCTATAGTATCCTGTATGGCCCAATGTTTCTCTTAATTTACGTATTGATGTAGGTGGTGGTAAGTACATAATCACTGCAATATTGGAAGGATCCACTACTAAGCCTTTCTTACATACCACATGGCCCAAGAAAATTCCAAAAGGAGGACCAAAAACCATTTTTTCAAATTCAATGAAATCTGACATTGTCTACACCTATGCAACATTAATTGCAATACTTATGTATGATCTTTAAATAGAATAAACATATTCCAATCATATAAATAAACTTCAAGGAACTTATGAATAAATTCCTTAAAGGTTGTGACAACTACTCTCGAGAAAATTGCAGGTGCATTCTTCAATCGAAAAGGAATCATTGTGTACTAGTAGCTTCCCCACTCTATCACAAATGAAGTCTTATGTATGTATTATTTCGCAATATTTATCTGGTGATATCCTGAGAATCCATCCATGAAATATTATGCCTCCTTTCCCCCTACATTCTCTATCACTTCATCTGTAAAAGGTGTCAGAAATGGATTGTGCATAAATGCATCATTTAGCTTTCTTAGATCTACACAAATTATGATTCCCCCTATTTTCTTATCTTCTACTAGCATTGTACTTATCCATTCTAATTCTAATATTGGTTCAATGGTTCATGCTTTTAACATTCAATCTATATCTTCCTTTACCTTCTCTTTATACTCCAGGTTCAGTCTGTAGGGTCTCTAACTTACTGGCTTAGCATCTGGTTTCAAAGGGATCTTCATTTCTCCTAACTCACCAGCTATCCCTTCCATTTTTGAAAACATGGTCGGTAATAAATCTCATTACTCACATAGTAATTTTACAATATTTTCCAGAGTTTCATCATTCTAGTAGTCACCTATCTGTGAAAGCTTTGGATTCTCTTTTGTCCTGATATTCACCTTACGCATACTTAATGGATGTTCATACGCAACAGATTCAAGCTCTGGGAATTCTACTATGTGTTCCCCCTTAGTTTCAAGGATTTTTATATTTTTTGGATCTTCCTTGTCTTGATCTTATTTAGCAACATTATAACATTCCAATATTTCATGAACTGTCACGGAATATCTATGTGCAATACACATAGGTACTACATCATTGGCCCTTCTACTGAAAAAATGTTGGTTCTAATAGCCTGCAAAGCTACATATACTAATGGTGATTCATTTTCAAAAGTAAATTTTATCTTAAACCTTTGAGTTAGCTCATCCCAGTTTGTTGTTTCTCTAATCATTTATAGTTCCAGGTACCAGCTCTTGGGGATTGTATCCAATGTATGTATGAACCTATGTGTCCATTCCTTCTGTAGTATCAAACTCCATACCTTTTTGCACTACGCAATATGATCTACTGGGTCACTTACTCCTACATATTTATGCATAATATACTCAACCTAGGTACCAAATATAACTTGTGATAATATTTTACACTACTGTCAATCTTCTATTACTTATTTATGTAGATCCCACCATCTGACTGGAGTGGCCTTCAAGACAACATCTAATGCCAACAATTTGTTTTTCAGGTATATGCAACTCAAATGTCTTTATGAAAGAGCATATTTCAATCAAACCATCATACTTGGGCAGGTCACATAACTCCATTCCAATACAGCACAATGATCGAGTAATGTGGGAACACCGTCTGGTTGATACTTCATGCATCCTTTGCTGCCAATGTTCCAAAACTTCCTCTCAATCTAATGCACATGAGCTAATGCTTCTCCAAATTAGTGCCCCATATTCATTCAGATTAACGTAGTCATCCATTCATGTAGTCATGTTACAATAGTTATCAATTTTGTTCCCTTTGCTTGGTTTTATATACCTTTTTCTTTATGTCAGATCCAAGGATGTGGTAACCTTCAAGTCCCTTACTTCAAAGATCATTTCCATTTTCTTAAGATTAATAATCTCCTAACTTTCATAGGCCCATTCAATCCCCATTAGTGTTGGATATGGATGAATATCATCCATGATCTCGATAAATTTGAAATTTCCTATACTGCGCACCCCATTTATATTCACAGGTACCCCTAAAAATTGGCCAATTAGAACTATATTGTGTTGGTTCACTAATAATAACTAGATGGGAGACCAAATTAACTCTGAATTCCCCATCATTTCCCATGTTTTCTTCGTTAAAACAATTACATCAGAACCCAGGTCTAAAATTACATTGTTTATGTCATAGTCCCCAATCTGCACACTTAATATGAACTCTCTCCTTGTCCTCTTTTTGTGCGGTACCTAACTAACTACCCTCTGCACGGTAGTAACTTCCCTTTCTTGTGTGCAATGATAAATCATTCCATGCAATGCATTCAAAGCAGTTTCATCTTTCATCAATTCGAAACAAGTCTTCAGAAATTATTTCAAAGTACTTACTTGTTGAAGTGGCCTTTCTGGGATAGTACTATCATAGAATAAAGACATATCAACCATAGGAGGTGCAAATGATGTCAATGTTATCCAATCTAGTCCTAGTATCTCCTTTGTTATTTGTTTATACGTCTCTTTTTCTTGTTGTGGGTCAAATGTCACGATAGGTCCTATTGATTTCTTCACCCATCGCTCAATCTGTGTCCCTCTGTCATACCCTTTCCTAGCTCCTCCACTCATGACAACTGTTATTTTGGGTCCTTCATCATGATTTTCTATTGATATATTTTGTACGTTTTGATTAGGGTTTTGGTTCTAATTCCCTCTTTCTTGCAACTTTGCAAGTAATTGTGGATAGTCTTCTATCACATGATCCAATGCTATACAATACATGTAGGTTGTACAAGGATTCAGGTAGTCATGAGCTAAGTGTCCTGGTTGGTTACAATTGTAGCAGATTATTTTTCCTCTACCTCCTCTACCAAAACCCCCTCTACCTCATCCTCTTCCAAATCCTCCTCGACCTCCTAGAATAAATCCTCTTTGATTGGTATATTGTGGAACACCTCCTTCTGTCGCGATATTTTCCTCTTGGATTATATACATATCCAAAGTGTGCTCTCTCAGTAGGTCGAATGCATGGTAGTCCTTCTCTTTGTGCCCTACTAACTTGCAAAATTTACAAAATAAATTCCAGGGCATACTCTGTTATTTCTGCAACAATGGACAATTAGGTGGAGCATTCCCCCATTTCTTGCATATTTCACAGTACCCTACTCCTAGTAATGTATTCATTATTCTAGTCGCCAAATACTACGCAAAGGATGGGAATTTTTCCTTATGGTGTCCTTCATTCCTACACATGATACACCATACTTTTTCCCTTTTCTCCTTTTCTTTCATAATCCCCACTAATTGGATTATCAAGGCAGCTAACTATGTCTAGAATTGAGCCATCGTCCCACTATCCCCTATGGGAGATGCTTCCAACTTCATCGCAATCTCTAAAGCTCCAAGATGTGATGCAACCTTTTATTGTATGAATGGGTAGAGAATTTGTGTCAATAGTTCTACAATAAATCATTCTCTGTGTTGTTGATATGGAATTTGGAATTTCAATCTACCCATCAAATCCTTAAATATTTTATCATAGCCCCAAATTGACTTAGTCTACACTTGTTTGATTTCCTTCAACTCTATAATGTATCGTGACTCATATTTCAACTTCTTGAACTCTTTCGATAACACTTGTCGAATTCCTGCCAATGTCCTTGCTTGACCTATTGTTGTAGTACTATGCAATTTCGTGTACCAGACTAATGTGTATCCTCTAAACATCATTTCCAACTGTGCAAAATTTGTGACCTCATCCTGGACATTCGTTGTAGCCCAAATTATCTCACATACAAATAGATGTTGTTCTGGGTCCTTCGACCGAGCTCCCTAGAACTCAAGAATTCTCAATGTATTGTCTACCTCTGCCATGGTGTTTTACGTAGTACCTCCCCCCAGTGTTGTTGGATGATTATGAATCAATGCACTGCTTCCACTTCTCTGGATACAACTATTACAACTTACTCCACTAAATATAATTTCTTTTGAAAAATCTTCAAATTTCATCTTAGATCTAGGTGATGCACACGGGGTTGTGGGTTCGACGCAGGATCCAGCCTGAGTAGGACTTGTTATCCCCGATATCTAGGGATAACTAGGAGATCATGTCTTGAGGCCCACATGATCCCAGACATGGAGTACGAGAGCGGATCGACTGGAGCTTGGCCCTTGAGGGCCCATCTTTCTTCTTCTCAGCCAAACTTGTCCTGTCAGCAGTACCAGCCTCCATCACTACCGGCTTGGGTTTGCAT
>ML787152.1:460008-482711 GCA_009831015.1 Picea engelmannii
ATTCAATCATGGTGGTGGTGGAAAAGCTTACTAAAGATGCCCATTTTATTCCATTGAAAACCACCCACAGAGCAGGATATGTTGCTGATATATTTTTAAAAGAAGTTGCACGCTTGCATGGACTTCCTAAGACAATTGTGTCTGATAGGGACCCGAAATTCACTTCGAATTTATAGAGAGGACTGTTCAAGGGATTCGGAACGAATCTGAAATTCAGTACAGCATATCATCTTGAGACTGATGGACAGACAGAGAGAGTAAACAGAGTAATAGAAGACATGCTGAGAATGTATGTGATGGATAAACCATCAAGGTGGGAAGACTACCTGCATTTGGTAGAATTCGCTTACAATAATGGGTACCATGCATCTCTGAAGATGAGCCCATTCGAAGCACTTTATGGAAGAAAGTGCAACACTCCAGTGAGCTGGGATAATCCAGATGACAGAGCAGTAATTGGACCAGAACTACTCAAAGAGATGGAAGATCAAATGATCAAAATCAAACAGAATTTGAAAGCTGCTCAGGACAGGCAGAAAACTTACGCTGATAGTAACAGAACCCATAAAGAATTCAAAATGGGTGACCATGTTTTCCTGAAAGTGAAAACTAATAGGAGTTCCCTGAAATTGGGAAGTTGCACCAAGTTCGCAGCAAGATTTTGTGGGCCATTTGAGATCCTGGAAAGGATTGGGCCAGTTGCATACATGCTTGCATTACCTGCATCTATGACTGTACATAATGTATTTCATGTTTCACTGCTTAAGAAATATGTACCTAATACTAATCATGTTATCGATTGGACTGTGATCCAGGTGGAACCAGAAGGTGTCCTGCAAGTGCATCCTATAAGCATATTGGACAAGAAAAGCAAACAGCTCCGGAATCGAGCTATAGAGCTTGTAAATGTCCAATGGACCTGGTACGGTCCTGAGGATGCGACATGGGAGCATGCAGATGTTATGCGGGCAGAATACTCGCATCTTTTTGAAAATTTTGAAAAGCTTGCAGATGCTATGTAAAGTTGCACTGAGGACAATGCAAAAATAAGGGGAGGGGGATTGTAGTGTCTCCAAGGCCGAGCCCCGTTACAGATCATGTTATATGCAAAGAATTGTAAATGTGTTCTATAGGCTGGTGAGCCAAGTTTTGCATAAGCTGTAGGCTTATGTGTTCTGATAGGCCAGGGAGCCTAAGTGTTGAAGGCCAGGAGCCTGTTGATGTACTTGTATGTAAGCAGATCAATTAATAAAATATAAACACCGCCAGTGCAGACCGACCACGATGAATGAGTGATGGGGGACTGAGCATCCACAGAGTGGGCAAGGAATTAGGGGTTGGAAGGTGGGAAAGGGGCTGAGTGTTGAGCCTAGGGGCTAAGCCTAGGGGGCTTGGGCCTGGAATAATATTTTAATATTATTTCCAAAAAGAGCTATGTGCATATTATTTTATCCTAAGTCCTTTGGAAGGACACGTGATTTTCCCAAGTGGTGGGAGGAAGGCGTACGGATGGAACGCATGCAGTTTCCAGGGTGACAAGTGTCAACCCTGGTGCATGCAAATAAAACCAATGCAGTAAGCCATGAGGGGGGGCTGATCCATTCGATCTGACTGTCCTGGGGAGAGCCGTGGAAGCCATCTGCGAGAATACCCTGGTTTAACTCTGAAAGTCGTAAAGCTTGTGGTTGTCCAAAGAAACCGTGTACACCCTGTCCAGAGCTGGGGAGTCTGTGCGTGTCTCCAGGAAAACCCGTGTGCACATTCCCTGAACGAGAAGCCTGTGTTGAATTGAGGGGAAGTATATTTGTTATTTGGGGAAGTTGAGCTAGCCTGTGTGTGAAGTCCCTGTTCTGAAATCATCCCGTGAGATTATCCTGTGACCGCTGAACCATTTTGGGAAGCATTTGTCTGTGTTTCCTGTGGATTGTTGTGACCACGGAGTACTGGACTACGTGAGGCTTGTTGGCCTGTGAGCGACTCCTCCAGGTGAGAGAGTGCGCAGAGGGAGAAGAGAACTCCTAGAAGGAACCCTGTAGCTACCATAGAGCCCGGAGAATTCCAGTCCGGTCTGTTCCTGTAACCCAAGGTAAGGGAGACTAGCAGCCGAAGGACTGTCTAGGTGACAGAGAAGGTGCACTCGGTAGAACAGGCATGTGGGGAACGAGGGTCTGTGGGCAGTGAGCGTGGGAGATTCCTGGGAGAGCTTTCTTCCTGGTGATGTGTATGTGCTATCTTCCCTGTAACCTTAGACTGAGTCTGGATTCCTTTCCCTGGGGTGGAGCTCAGTCCCAGCTCAGGGGTGACCCACTGTTGAGTTGAGGAGCAGTGCGGTCTACGGCTGGGAGGTTCGTGGAACGCCTGCACTTGGTTGGTGATTTCTACAGCTGTTAAAAGATAAGTATTCTGAACTATGCTTTTATCATGTTTTGCATGACTGAGCTGTTTATGTATCATGTTTCCGCTGTGTAAATGTATTACTGTTGAATGCTATGGCTTGTTTAATTGTAGCAGCAACTTATATATTTTACTCGGAGATTTAAGTGTGTTTAATTGTTTAAATGCATTTGCTTATAATGTTTGTACGAATTATGTAAAATCCGTGTACAGAATGGTAACTGAGAGGGTTGTAAAACCTGGGTAGTGTGGAAAAGAGTACACTACAGTCGCACATCAACATATTTATCTAGGTACCCAATTCTTTCAGAAACCTTTCGCACAAACCCTTGAAGAAATCCCTTTCTACAAAATTATACAACGTGATACAATCTACTACAAATTCTATAATATAACCCCTCAGTATGCTATTCAACTAGAAATCATCTGCGTAAAAAGTATTATTTCTTACAAAATTCAATTATCTTACCAACTCAGGGGTCCAGTTCCTCGAATCTACATTTCGGTATCTTCCTATATTCTTCACTAACCTTTCTAACCATTCAAATAGAATATTTAGAAATTAACCAAATAAAATCTCATGTAGATCTATGTACACATACCTTTACATCCATTGTTCATCATTGATCTAAGGGTTTCTATTCTCTCTTTGGAAAAATTATTGCTCTTTTATTTCCATCCATTCGAGGATCTGTTTCTTAGTCAATCTCCAAAACATTCCTTCAATTACAGAGTTTGAGTCCCAGCAACAGAAACATTTATTGGCACATGATTATAAGAACCTAGGTTCAAGTTATTCAACCAACAAAACCATTTAGATACCGACCCTTTCAACATCACCTGCATGCAAGTGAAGTCTCACCCGAGGCATCTTCTAGGGATGTAGGAACTAAATTTCTGCAGAGATGAGGGGATGTGAGGCTATCTGCATAACCATTGATACGTATTCACCTTGTGTGCATTATCCTTATTTAATATCCTTTTATCATTCAACAAATCCTATGTGTAGCTTCCATTAACTAACAATTCATTACTTTTACCAGAAATGTTGTGCAACATTAACCCATCCAAGATTCATTCAGTACCCTAAACCCTAGTATGCATAAATAGTATAATATAGATCATGATGTAACCAACCCATTGAATCATTCATTATTATTGTGCATCAATCATATGTTAAATATATCTATAGTAATCATGCATAAACATAAAATCCATGAATAATCACATCAACAAATACATTAGACAAGTAATTTTAACATGGTTCACCTAATCCTTGGGATACTAATCCAAGAGGCTCCCCGGGCTCAAAAAATAAAGTTATTGGAATTGATTGAAACCAATTCCATTGCGATCAGCTCTGTATGCGAGAGTTATCGCACTCTGATCATATTCCCAAACAGCTAAAAAGTCAAAGGGTCAACTGGCTAAAAGTCAATGCTGACGTCAGCATGACATCACCAATGCTAATTAATTATGATGATGTGGCAGAGACATGTGGCAGCATTTGACCGGGAAGATGACATATCCAATCAGAATTGGACACGTGGCATGTGATTTGGGCAAATGTGGTGGTGCCACGTGGCCCAGGCATGGGCAGCCACGTGGCACCCAGTCAACAGTTGAATGGAAAGTTCCAAAAATAAGTTAGGGGTCCATGGGTTTTGAACCCACGACCACCACCAAGCCTAGGCGCCTTGAATATTGGCCCAACACCAATGCGCCATTATATTACTTATTAAATATAAAACATTTAAATTTATATAAAGTCTAATATTATAATATGGCAGAAGAAGGGGGGGGGGGNGGGTTGGGGCTAAGCCCCAGCCCATGGTTACGTGCGGTATCATACGACCAAATTCCAACGAAAAATGGCGTGTACCACCCATAACCACCCAGGAGCTAAGAAATGGACTAAGCGAGCAATTAAGGGGAGGTCACATGGAATGTGCCTTAAATTCAGGGGGCTAGCACGGTTTAAGGGCCAACGCTTAGCCCTTTGGGCTAGCGCTTGGCCAATTTTAGATGCATGTGACCACTATTTGAGGGCGCACGCCTCTTCTTGGGGGATTAAGCTCAAATTTTATGCAGAAATGGGTTTTTACTATAGTTTTTGGCAATTTTAATTGATTTTTGCCTGTAATAAGAGATTTAATTACCAGAAATTGGTTTTTTGAGGATATCTTGGCCATTTGGAGGAGGATTTGATCCCAGAAAGAGGCCAGATCTTCAGGGGAAGTTGGGATTCCTCATCTAAGCCTGAAAAATATATAAACCAGGCTTTTTGAAGCTTGGAAGACAACTTTTGATGCAAGGATTTAAAGGAACAGCTTGTAATTTTTTACCTTTTCTCATGTTTTGAGCGGCATTTTTGCCATGTTTTTTAGAGGAATTTGATGATGCATGTATGAATCTGAGCAAGGAGGTCTTGGACAATAGATCTAAATCATGTAATGTAACAACAAAGAGCCTATGTAAGAGAACTTTGAGCATTTAAAGAGCAATAAAGAAGTCCTCCACTTGGAAGCGATCCCAGAGACGTAGCCAACGATTGGTGAACTCTGTTAACAAGTTCTTGTCTCTATTTCTCTTTCTATTTTTCTATTCTCTTCTCTTCATTTGCAGCATGAATATTAATGGCTAATCTCTTTAAATAATTAATGAGCATCAAGTAAAAGTCTCATTTGATATTCCGCAAACAAGATAATAAGTTTATGTATTTTGCATTCTTATCGATCTGATGCATAGGGCACATTAAACTAACTTGCAATTTGTCAGTAATACCTCACATTTTTGTATCAGATACGTTCGCAATGGTTGGCTTCCTATATTAATATTCATGCAATAACCACCTCAGGCCTGCGCACTGTGCTTACAAAAAACATAACATATTGTAAACCCCAAACCTTCCAAGTCGCTCTATAGTGAAAGCCTATCTCTGCATAAACTCTCTTCATCAATCATGAACATCCTAATCTCATACTCTCAACAACATCAACCTAATATTTCTCGACCATTTACATATTTATACAAAGAAGTAGGGATAAAAACCCTAATAACAACTTATCCCCCAAAACCCTAATGGGTCATAACCGTTTTTCCTACTTTTGCTTCAATCAGTTGTTTTTCCTGCTTTTGCATTGAACTACTGATTTTTCTAGTTTTGTGCTAAATTGATGCTTTTCCTGCTTCTATGCTACTGATGCAATAGCATCACTCCACGTCAGTAGCCAGCCAGCCAGCCGCGCGAGCGCATGCATTCAACGCTGAAGAGAGAGGCGCAGTCCTCATTCAAATTTGAATTGAATGTAATTTAATGTTTAGGCTGGTGAGCCATGAAAGTCGTGTCTTTGTGCAGGCGTTAGGTAGTTGGGCCATTAATGTTTAGATGGCTGAGATCTAGTTCTGGATGGTAGACTAGATAGCCCTTAATTGTAATTTATTAGGGTAGCTGAAGTTTGGGAGGAAGCGCTCAATTGAGCCGCCTCATGTAAAAGAGATGGGGATATCTCATTTTTGAAAAAAAGTTCAGCTAGAAAGGATCTGCATGTAGACAAGAGAGGAGAAGAGCTAGGGAGAGCTTGAGAGAACCTTTGTAAAATACAGGCGATTGTCATTTTTAATATAAAATAGAGCAGTTTTTCCTGCATTATTCTGTCTTATATGCATGTCTGTATGCGTTCTATATCTATGCTGTGAATGTATGTTGTGTTGATGCATTCTACAGGAGTTGTGTTTGATTTCAGGATCGAGAGGTTCTTTGAGGCTCATGCCATGAGGGTATGACAGAGTGTTGCGGACTCTGAACGCCAGTGCACAGAGGATGCATTTCTGAACTCTGAGGAGTCGGACAAAGACGTGTTGAGGCACAGAACTGAGATCATCCACTCAGGAGGAAGACTTTTGAGGTTGTTGAACACCTCAGGAGGTAAGGCTGTGTATTTGAGGCTCAGTTGTAGGCAGGACTTAGTTGTGAGTTCTGTAGGAGCTCTGCCACGCGGGCATTGAGCATACGCATGGGTTGCATTGGAGAAGAACTTTGCGTGAGTTCTTAAGGAGAAGCAGAATCACTGAGGATTCTGGGAGAGAAGCTCTGCCAGGGGGGCATCGAGCGAGTGAATAGACGCACAGGGGAAGAAAGACAAAACCGTTGGAGGGTTCTGTGGAAGAGAAGAGACTCCGCCAGGAGGGCGTCGAGAAAACGTGCAAGCAAGCAAGGGAAACATAGAACTCTTTGAATTTTGTCTTCTGAGGGAAGTATCCACTGAGGGAACTTCCACTGGGTTGCTAAATACCCAGAAGCACTCAAGAGGAGGCATGAACAGTAGGATATCCAGGAGAGCATCCGTTTTATTCTCCATCTATGGGAGAAGGAAGGACGAAATTCCCCAAGGGGTCTAAGCGATCCCAAAAGCTCAGAAGAGATAGCACTTTGGTGCGTGAAGACTCTGCAGAGGTGCAGGAGTCTAAATAAATCCTTCGGGAGGTCGAAGGAAGAGTTGTCGGGGGAACAACACTTTTACGCACAGCAGCGAAGCTCAAGATTCGGGAGTTCACCGAGGGAGATAGAAGACAAAGGCCGAGGCCTTTGAGGAAAAATTGAAGTTCTTCTAAGTCTGGAAGAAAAGGCATTGAAGCTCGAGAGGAGTGCGTAGAGTTTAAAGCAACCAGAGGGACGACATCGGCCATTTGATAAGCCGAGGAATTCTGGACCGTGGATTCGTGTCCAGGAGGCAGTGTAGAGAAGGTGCAGAGGAGGACAGATCTGGGTCGTCGGATCTGAGACAGATACCCGATAGTCGTTGGATCTGTGGAAGCAGCACGAGGTTTATTCGTCGGGGCATCAAGGACCCCCTAAATAGCGAGTTGATCTAGACCGATCATCTGGGAGCGGACACGTGTCGCGAGATCGCCCACATTGGGGACTCGGAAGCCGGGAGTTGGATAATTGATCTCGCGAGTGGTGAGGTAGCGAGGTCGCGAGTCTCAGCACCTCGGACCTCGGAAGTTGACAGAGAGGTGGTTTAAATCCTGCAATAAGCGAGGACGCGAGACCCCGAAAACGGGTATCGGCATCTCGGTGCCCCAGGCATCGGGAGTTGGAAGCCCAAGGATTTTGGGGTGCGAGTAGCGAAGTTGTGATAGCGCGTGGCTACAAACGCAAGTGGAAGTCCCGACAGGGAAAAGGTCAGCGATTTGACTAAGCATCAGGTCTCGGGGATTCGAGAGCCCAATGATCAACTGAGAACTTGTGAAGTTGCGAGTTCTGATCCTCCGACAAAGCGAATAAAGGGGGATCGCACGAAGAAATTGAATCTGTGGGTGCAAAATTCCTGATAAGGAATTAGAAGAACCTTGGAGTTCTTTGGGCCGGGTTGAAGAAGATCCTGTGAGCAGGAGGTCAGGGAAGAGACCCTGCGGGGTGATGGGTTGGGCCTCTTTGCGTCAAGTTGGTATCAGAGCGGGATTATGTTTGTATATTGCAGACAGAGGAAAACAGGGGGAAGACAGAGTTACTGGAGGACTCTGTAAGGATTTGCTTGCAGGTAGGCGACAGTCCATAGACAGTCAGCAGGACTGTGAGAGGAGATGAAGCTGGAACACTCGAGGATGCAGAGTGACAGCAGCAGATCTATCAGGGAAGCAGATAAACACAACAAGATGGCTACTGAACGCCATAAGCATGATGAACGGAGGAAGCCAAAGTTGATGAGCGCAGCAGAAATGGATGAAGAAATCGCTGACATAAAGCGAGAGATGGGGGAGCTCGAATTGAATATGTGGCAGAGTAAAAAGCCGAGATGGGTGTATGAATGGCCCATGAAGGCACCAAAAGTGAAATGGCCAGTCAAGAAGTTGATGGTCATGAGACAGCGCAGACTATTGAGAAAATGGTTGAGGTATGCTGAAAACCTCAAGGCCACAAAAGAAGAGATGATTGATTACTGTTGGCCAGAGACTGGAAGGGGTCTCAATGATTGGGATGATGAGGAAGATAAATTGGGATCGTCTGATGATCTCAAAGACTGCCAGGAAGGTAGAGTGGAAGAAATTCCAGATTGCCGAGAGGGAAACGAGATGAGGTTGGCTAAAGATCTCATGGACTGTCTGGAGGACAATGAGGGAATTTCGCATTGCCAGCTGGGCAATGAACAGGGATCGCTGAGGGATCTCAAAGACTGCCAGGAGGGAAGCAGAAGCGTGTCGAACTGCCAGGTGGGCAGAGATGAAATTACGAGGCCATCTGAAGGTCTCATGGACTCAAAGAGGAGTTCACTTCAGCAAGGAGTGCTGATGAAGATGGGATCGGTTGATCTCATGGTCTGCCAGGGAAGCAGCAGTGGAAGCATCCCATATTGCCAGATGGGCAGGGATGAGCAGATGAGACTATCTGTGGGTCTCAGAGACTCAGAAGTGAGTTGGAATCAGTCATAGGAGCTGACAGAGCAGATGAGATCACATGGAGATTAGCATATGCAGCTGACAGAAGAAGAGGATCATCAGGATGGTATACTGATGATTGGGGGAATTGGGATATTCCTACCGTCTACCCAGGAGGAGGCAGAAAATTCTGTTAAAAATAGTGCAACAGCAGAAGAACAGTCACAACTGATGATGACTGTCCAAGATGAGTTGGTGCAGATGGTTCAGACTGCCCAAGCAGATGAAGAGAGAGATGATGAGCATTCTAAGGAGTGTCTCAGCATATCCATCCAGGGAGATGAAAAATAGGAAGCTGTAGCACTGAAGCTGACAGCGGGAGAAGTGGAAGAAAAGAATGAACATTCGGAAGAATGGCTTGGTATTTTCAACCAAGTAACTGAAGAGACTACAACAAGGGAATTTGCAGCGGAAGCAGAAGAAGAGAATGACGAGCATTCTGAGGAATGGCTCAGCATTTTCGGCCATGAAGCTGAAAACACTGCAGCACGAGAGCTTGCAGCCATAGATGAAGAAGACACGGACAGCCTATGTTTTGCTGACCTGTGGGATCAGATAGAAGACCTGGAAGAAAGGGTAAAAGTGCAGGGCATGCACATCCAACAAGTGAAGTTGGAAATAGATGAGGAAGGCGTGGGAGATCATGATGATCTGCCAAATGGCCAAAAATTCTTGCAGCTGAGGAGACTTCAAGGACAGGACCAGCCACTGGAGCAGTTGGATGAGGTGATAAAGGACATCAAGGAGCTGATGTTGAGATCAACGCAGACTACCAGCGAAGGGAAGTTGGGCAGAGAAAAGGCAGCAGCAGCAGCAGTGCAGCGGAAGCAGCAGCAGCAGTAGGATGGAGCAGATGAAAAGCTCCAAAGACTTATTTGGGATCCAGGAGTATTCCCACAACTACAGCGGAAGCTCATGAGTAGGAGCTCATGATTTTTGCAGCTGTGGAGTATGATGCAGGAGCATCACTCCACGTCAGCAACCAGTGAGCCAGCTGCGCGAGCGCATGCATTCAACGCTGAAGAGAGAGGCGCAGTCCTCATTCAAATTTCAATTGAATGTAATTTAATGTTTAGGCTGGTGAGACATGAAATCTGTGCCTTTGTGTAGGCGTTAGGTAGTTGGGCCATTAATGTTTAGATGGCTGAGATCTAGTTCTAGATGGCAGACTAGACAACCCTTAATTGTAATTTATTAGGGTAGCTGAAGTTTGGGAGGAAGCGCTCAATTGATCCGCCTCATGTAAAAGAGATGGGGATAGCTCATTTTTGAAAAAAAGTTCAGCTAGAAAGGATCTGCATGTAGAGCAGAGAGGAGAAGAGCCAGGGAGAGCTCGAGAGCACCTTTGTAAAATACAGGCGATTGCCATTTTTAATATAAAACAGAGCAGTTTTTCCTGCATTATTCTGTCTTATATGCATGTCTGTATGCGTTCTATATCTATGCTGTGAATGTATGTTGTGTTGATGCATTCTACAGGAGTTGTGGTTGATTTCAGGATCGAGAGGTTCTTTGAGGCTCATGCCATGAGGGTATGACAGAGTGTTGTGGACTCTGAACGCCGGTGCACAGAGGATGCATTTCTAAACTCTGAGGAGTCAGACAAAGACGTGCTGAGGCACAGAACTGATATCATCCACTCAGGAGGAAGACTTTTGAGGTTGTTGAACACCTCAGGAGGTAAGGCTGTGTATTTGAGGCTTAGTTGTAGGCAGGAGTTAGTTGTGAGTTCTGTAGGAGCTCTGCCACGCGGGCATTGAGCATACGCACGGGTTGCGTTGGAGAAGAACTTTGCGTGAGTTCTTAAGGAGAAGCGGAATCACTGAGGATTCTGGGAGAGAAGCTATGCCAGGGGGGCATTGAGCGAGTGAATAGATGCACAGGGGAAGAAAGACAGAACCGTTGGAGGGTTATGTGGAAGAGAAGAGACTCCACCAGGAGGGCGTCGAGAAAACGTGCAAGCAAGCACGGGAAACAGAGAACTCTTTGAATTCTGTCTTCTGAGGGAAGTATCCACTGAGGGAACTTCCACTGGGTTGTTGAATACCCAGAAGCACTCAAGAGGAGGCGTGAACAGAAGGATAGCCAGGAGAGCATCTGTTTTATTCTCCATCTGTGGGAGAAGGAAGGACAAAATTCCCCAAGGGGTCTAAGCGATCCCAAAAGCTCAGAAGAGATAGCACTTTGGTGCGTGAAGACTCTGCAGAGGCGCAGGAGTCTAAAGAAATCCTTCGGGAGGTCGAAGGAAGAGTTGTCGGGGGAACAACGCTTTTACGCGCAGCATCGAAGCTCAAGATTCGGGAGTTCGCCGAGGGAGATAGAAGACAAAGGCCGAGGCCTTTGAGGAAAAATTGAAGTTCTTCTAAGTCTGGAAGAAAAGGCGTTGAAGCTTGGGAGGAGGGCGCAGAGTTTAAAGCAGCCGGAGGGACGACATCGGCCATTTGATAAGCCGAGGAATTCTGGACCGTGGATTCGTGTCGAGGAGGCAGCGTAGAGAAGGTGTAGAGGAGGACAGATCTGGGTCGTCGGATCTGAGACAGATACCCGACAGCCGTTGGATCTGTGGAAGCAGCACGAGGTTTAGTCGTCGGGGCATCAAGGACCCCCTAAATAGCGATTTGATCTAGACCGATCATCTGGGAGCGGACACGTGTCGTGAGATCGCCCACATTGGGGACTCGGAAGACGGGAGTTGGATAATTGATCTCGTGAGTGGCGAGGTAGCGAGGTCGCGAGTCTCAGCACCTCGGACCTCGGAAGTCGACAGAGAGGTGGTTTAAATCCTGCAAGAAGCGAGGACGCGAGACCCCGAAAATGGGTATCGGCGTCTCGGCGCCCCGGGCATCGGGAGTTGGAAGCCCAAGGATTTTGGGGTGCGAGTAGCAAAGTCGCAATAGCGCGTGGCTGCAAACACAAGCGGAAGTCCCGACAGGGAAAAGGTCAGCGATTTGACTAAGCATCGGGTCTCGGGGATTCGAGATCCCAACGATCAACCAAGAACTTGTGAATCTGTGAGTTTCGATCCTCCAACAAAGCGAATAAAGGGGGATCGCACGAAGAAAGTAGAATCTGTGGGTGCAGAATTCTCGATAGGGAATTAGAAGAACCTTGGAGTTCTTCGGGCCGGGTTGAAGAAGATCCTGTGAGCAGGAGGTCGGGGAAGAGACCCTGCAGGGTGATGGGTTGGGCCTCTTTGCGTCAGCTACAAAATGTGCCCTTGTCGCATGCTCTGGCCCTTCCTTTTACTCTTTCTTTTGTTATAGCACAACTCCCAAAACTCGTTTATTCTTATCCAAAATTCATGTCCAATAGGGGGGTGTGGGGGTGCTTTCCACCCCACATATTTTGTGAGGGGGGGGAGACACCTTTTGGAGACCCCCTAGTAGGTGTTTGGGGTAGTGCCCCCGAAGAGAATTTTCTAGGAAAATTTCCTCGTAAAATATTGTAATTTTGTAGTTAATTTGGATCGTTCATTAGAAGATCACAAATCTGATGGTAGAACTTATGTTAGGGTTATTTTCCCTAAAAGGAAACCATCTTTCATGTGTGATGGAATTGTATTGCGGTTAGTGAATGAGAGTGAATATTGAATCATGAGAGAGGATATTGTGAGAAAAAGAAGAGGAAGTTACAGTGGGTGTGTTGTAGGTTGTATCCCTTCATTTGGTGTATAATAATAAAGGAAGGACTGATAATTTCTCTCGTGGACATAGCCCATATTGGGTGAACCACATATATATGTGTCTCTATTGTATTTTTTATCTTTTATATTTTATTTTCGCGTCTATTTTATTTTACTTCTCTACCATCCTTTTTTTTCTAACACTGGTAAGAAGATCAAGGCTTTGCGATATAATCCTTTTGAGATATTAGAAAAGGTGGTAGATAATACCTACAGACTCAATCTATCCCCATACATGTACATTTACTCAGTGGTGAATGTGGGGAATCTCAAACTCTATGAGCCTTCCATGTTGGATCAGGAGGAGGAGCACGTGCTACCTTCCATAGAATACTTAGCATCAGATGCTCAGGAAGAGTTAACAAAGGACATAGTTTTGCAGAAGCGGTCGAGAAATATAATACATGGGAAACATGACCTTTGATAGATTGGATTTAAAGGACAACTTCTAGGAAAAGTAAAATGATACTCTAGGGAGAAGGTAGATGAAAAAATTCCTCTCAGGTGGTCATGTCAGCAAAAGTCCTCTCCTCTTCAGTAATTATTTTGGGGACCAAAATCCTTCGTAAATGGGGAAGTGTGATCTGTATTAGATCATATATTATTTTTCATCTATCTAAATTCTTTTAGAGCAAAAAAATTAAAGGAATTAGCTTGCAGGGTTATTTTAGTGGAAGGTCCCAGTTTGGAAAAGTGGGGTTTGGAACCTTCCAAATCCATTTTGAGGATTTAAATGACATTTTTTGGGGTTCTAGTGTTTATAACATGTTCCCACCTCCTTGAGGGTATTCTACACTCTGATAAATTTCCAATGGTCCAGACAGTACATGAATCAAAGTTCATTTGCAAAAGTTATGCCTCCTACACTAATATGGAAGATGCAAATTTATTTAGAATTTATAGTAGTATCTTGGAAAATAGTAGTCTAAATGTACTAATTTTTTTTTTTTCATGTATATTTTTAGGGAACATTTGTCCGAAATCCAACTAGCATATAATACATCTATCTAGTATTAGCATTATAACTCAATATTTTCTATTGATAGAATTATTATGATAAAATTATAATAAAATTGAACATAAAATAATTTTAAATATTTTATAATTAGTAAATTTGACTAAATTAAAATAAACTTTTCAATTTTAATTTGTCATAATAAATGAGCACAAATTAAGATAATAAGTTGAAATGGTGAAAATTAACTCAACAAATTTTGTTATAAATTTATTCTAATAGAATTTAATTTACATGATATAAAAAAAAAATCTATATTTTATTTTATTTTATAAATATTTACAAATTAAAATAATTAGTAAATTAATTTAAAATGTTCAAATAAATTTTATACCATTTTTTTTAAAAATAGTATAATTTATGGATTTTTACAAATTTATAGAATTACATGTACGAAGAGAAATTTCTTAATATATGTATGCATCTTTCTAAAAGTATCTAAGTTACAAATTAGCATTTTCTATTCCTAAACTTAGTAGTCCCGGCCCTTCCGGTTGGTAGGGAATATAGCAATCTATTTGGTAAACCAAAGACATTTTTATGTTTTAAACTAAAGTTTCAAAAAGTATAAGTTTATACACTTTTAAGGGAAAATTCATAGACTTTAACTTAAGTTTTGAATTTGATGTTTTATTTGGCCTCATAACGAGGCAATAAGTGTGATTGAGAGAATCTCAAGGTTAAATGAATTAATGATATCTATTTGGATAAGCATTCATTCTTAATTTTTAAAGATAAAATGTTTGCTCATTTGCTATGCATATCCCATAGTCCATTTGGGCTCTTCTTCAATTGATGTGCATTGTTTCCATATGCATTGGCATGCAAAATGCCATGCAATCCATGCAAACTTCATATTATATGATGCAGTTGAAGAATGAGATAAAGATGACCAACAAACAGACTGACCATCAAGCTTGCATGCAAGATGCAGTTTGAAAATGGAATAAACACAAAATTTGTGTAACAAATTTTTACCTTCCTTTGGTATTTTCCAAATGTTTCATAGCCCTCATCCCTTACTTTCTCTTTCTAATTGAAATTTGAGTAACAAATTTTTACCTTCCTTTGGTATTTTCCAAATGTTTCATAGCCCTCATCCCTTACTTTCTCTTTCTAGTTGAATTGCAAGTAACAAAGCGCTTTGCCTCGGGCATAAGTAGAACATTAGAGAAAATCAGCATTTAACCTCAATATTTTATGAGATGATTGCATGATAAAATATTGTAGACTTACATTAGAGCATTAGAGAAAATAAATATTCAATTGCAATAATTTATGAGATGATTGCAATATAAAATATTGCAGCTTACATTTTCAAGAAGTCCACTAGCTCGAGTACATGAAAGACGAGCAAATACAAGCACAAGGTCTGATATGGCGAAATTAGAGCGAAGTATGTGTGTAACTAGAGTAGCACTAAGTAGAGTGAGAGAGACGAGCATGAGAGGCTATTAGCTTAAGCTATCTTTTATCATGTATTTATTTGTGAAATTCATTTACTTTATTTTCATAAACTTTTTAAAAGGTGGTCTATGTGTAATCCTCTTGAAGTTAAGAAATACCATATATTTGTGAAACTCATTTAATGCATTTTCATAAAAAAATTAAGAGGTGGTATGTGCGTAATAAACACCATATTGAATAGTTTTGGGTGATGCTGAGCACCATCAGGTTCCCACTATATTAAATGGAAGGTAGGCTAACATTTTCTTATTATTAGTTGATGGACACTACACATATAAGGAAAGATGGAAGTGTTGGAGAAAGATCAACCAGATAAGGTAGTACGGCAAGACCTAGGCATCACCGCAAGGTTGGGTTGGGAGAGATAACCAGAGAGAAATAGGAAGGTTATGAGGAGGTGAATTCATACCATGGTAAGATCTTTTCCAAACACAAGAGAAAGTACTCTTGATTAAAAAAATAGAATTTGTGACTGAAAAAATGAAAGGATCGACTCTATTAGCCTGACCTTTCGCTTGCTCAAGACTCTCTCAAAGGAAAAAATCCTAGTCAATGGGGAAGTTGAGACTAGTTCATAGCCCTAAGCGATATATTCAGAAGTAAATCACGTATGGATTTGGATCTGTGAGTGCGGTTCCAAACTCAAAATCCCAATCATGTGCACTCTGCCTACTTACTAAATCCAAAGTCCAAGTTGTAAGTAAAGGCTCGATTGGCGGGGTAGAACTTGAATTTTCTACTTACATTCATGCTTTAGAGAAGACATGAATTGCCATAGATTTATATATACTTGTGTAGTTCTTAATATAAAAAGCAATTTCTATTTGAAATAAGTACTTTCTTCAACTTATTAGAAAGCAAGTTTTATGTAAACATTTCTATTTGAAATAAGTTCTTTCTTCAACTTATTAGAAAACAAGTTCTATGTAAACACTCAAGAAGTCATTTAGTTTTCTTGACATAATTTTAATGGATTTTCTAATATTTGAAATTCGTTAAGGACACACAAGAGATTAGAGATTTCATCTCTAGAGTTACTGGGACTGATAAGAACTTCCCCATGAACACCCATAATGAACTGCCTCTCCGTTAAGAGCTTTTGGAAGGCCATACCTCTTTGTGAGTAGAGAGAGAGAGCCAGATCTGGTCCTAAGACTAGAGAAGAATCTGATTGTTGTGAATAGACCACAATTTGAAGCCTTATGAATAAGAGATTGTTATGCTTATAAGACTTTATGAAGTCCATGCCACTGAGCAAACATAAAATACCATAGCAGAGGAAAACTTGTGTGGCATGTCTACCCTTAAAAGAATACCATTAAAATAACATAGAGAATGGGAAATACTCATACCCACACCAGACCGATGGGTAGAGATGAAACTCACAAATTCTTGATTGTGGTCTTCAAGGGAATTATTAACTATCTATGTGGATTTGATGTCACATCCAAATGTGGTTGAACTATGAAGAATGTTGAAAAAAAGTTAATTTCTACCTAACCCGAAGCTTCCACCAACTTCGAGAGAGCTCTACTGTCATATCCACCGACAATCCACTAACACTCCGAGAACCTTCTGGACATTCGAGAGTTTTCTAAAGACCTCTATTTATAGAGGCATATGTAAACATTTTGAATCAATCAAGAAATACAATTACTTTTGTGGATTATTTGTCTGTGTTCTGCTTCTGACCCCTTCAATTTGGTATCAGAGCTGGATCTGGGTCTCACTCCCTCACGGGAGGGCCCAGGATCCTGAGAGGAGAGTCACCCATATAGGATGAGGAAATTTTGTGAGGCTGAGAGCCCAGATCGAGAGTAGTAAGCTGGGAGAGGACCTGCGGAGCCAGATAAGAGGCCGCAGAATAAGTGGAGATTGCACTTGTCGAAATAGGCGCTTGTCCGAATAGTTGAGGGAACCGAGTCGAAGCCAAGCAGAGGAGGTCGTTGAGGGTTTCGTGTTGGAGGTAGCCATCAAACGGAGCCGCCCCCGTTTCTATTCTCAGTGAGAATTGGACGTTGTGCATAGTTGGAGAGCAGAGGAAGCTGTAGCTTCCAGGAAAGATGTAAGAGCAAAGAGGTCGGGTCTCACACATGGATTTGGGACGGTAGAGAATTTAGTCGAAGTCGAATTCGCCAGAATGCAATTTTCAGCGCGCTATTCTTCGTCTCAGGGCTTCACCAATTACAGAGGAGGTCGGGTTGATCCTGAGGAGGGGTTGATTGATGAGTTTTTTGTATCTATGTTCCCTGTGGCGGCAAGGACCACCCCTTGGGAGAAGACCTCACCCGGAAAATGCAGTTCCTTCCGAGGAAGAAAATAGTAGGAAGCGAAGTAAGAGAGAACCCGTACCCACAACCGAGAAATATATTGTGCTGGTGCTTTTTCTTGGATTTCTTGCCCTCGGAGCCAAGGGAAGATGTTTGCATCTATTTGGCTTATGGTTCGGTACCTGGTTTTGCTTTTGCAATTAGTTTTATTTTTATGCAATACTGTCTTTTCTACAATGGTTGCTTGGTTGTTATGGTGCTTGATATGGATGTCCTTGTTTTACTTTGAAACAACGCCTTCTGCAGGTTTAATTCATGTGCTTATGGATCTTTCACAAAGTATATGTGTGACTTAAACTGGAAGTGAAAGTTGACTTAAGTCAAGTATTTCTATGTAAAAGTCCTCCTTTAGATTTGTAAAAAGGCCATTGAGTATATAGAAAAGTGCTTGGAATGGTCATGTGAGTTTCAATCTTAGAGAAAGTTAAGAAGGTTAAGGTCAAGTGACTGAGTCTTCAAATGAGTCTAATAGCTTTGTGAAAAAGGAGTCTTGAAATGTAAAGTCATTACAGGAGAGTATTAATCTCAAGAAGAGTTAAAAGTGAGAGTCGGTTTGTTAAGCTAGTCAAAAGTTGAGTCCAAATCAAATGTTAAGTGATGTAAAATCATGGTAAGTGGTGCATCAATTAAGTTTGCCAATCCATTGTCATAGGTTGTCTTGTTGGATCTTGATCAACTCCAACAAGAAACATATTCATAAAGTATATTGACAAGAAAAACAAGATGCAATAAGCAATGTAAAACATAAAAGAGAGACTCATGATATAGAAGATAAAGGGTGATAAAAGAAAAAAAATGGATGGTGAAAGACAAGGAAGAAAGACTCTCGTTGGAAGAGGCAGAGAACAAAGAAGACTCCAAATGAAGTTATGTAATGCTTAATGGGCATATGTAATGAGCTTGTAATTTGTTGGGCATTTAGTAAAGAATGTGGAATTTTTGTACCTGAGATAAAATGATAAATATATGATGTAAGGGGTGCATGATCGGTAGTACCCGACACCCTAGAGGTTTTGGTCCAAAGTTGTAAAGCTTAGCCATAGGCAAAGCAAGCTATATTCCCCAGGTGTTTAGTAAGCCCTGTTAAGACAAACCTACATGGATTAGAGTGATCATGTAGCGTGTATCCCTCTTAGGCATAAAGAGTGGATGTGGCATCAAGCTGTGGAATTAACCACTAGGTAGGCATGAGGGTGGCAGGTGTACTCGTATCTAAGTTTGATGGTGATCGGAGAAGTTAGATCTTCGATTAAGGGGAGGATTGTGAGATTAAGTAATCTCAAAGTGTGAGTTTGTTGGGACCATGTTATCTAATATATTAATGAACCATGTATGTGAAAAGGATACCTAGAGAACTGGCGAGTACAACGGATGGTACCCATGTATCTCGGTAGATGGATCTATTTTTATATGGACATCAATGATCAAGTTGTTTGCAGGTACAAAAGAAGAAGCAAAAATGATGAAACTCAAGTGAGTGTGTGTTGTGTAATAAAGTAGCACATTGAAGGAATCCCAACCATATGAAGATAGAAATTGAAGATGACAACATGACTCAGATAAAGACCTAACCAAGACATGTATTTGTTAAGGAGGAGACATTGCAGATCAAAAGAGCAACTTGCAAAGGCTATGAGCACAAGACCAGTTTGAGTATTTGAGAGAAGCATTGGGCATTGAAAATATTGATGTAATTAGTGGTAGAAATTAAGGGGGAGTGTTGAAAAAAAGTTAATTTCTACCTAACCCGAAGCTTCCACCAACTTTGAGAGAGCTCTACTGTCATATCCACCGACAATCCACCAACGCTCCGAGAACCTTATGGACGCTCGAGAATTTTCTAAAGACCTCTATTTATAGAAGCATATGTAAACATTTTGAATCAATCAAACAATACAATTACTTTTGTGAATTATTTGTCTATGTTCTGCTTCTGACCCCTTCAAAGAACGTGGCCAAGATCCTAAATTCTTACAAAAACTTTAAAAACAATGGCTTCAAAGGCTGTTAAATTGAGTTAGTTTGAATCTGATTCCAAAGTATGCGCATCATACAAACTTGTATTTTCAAGCATCATCACAGGGAGGTGAATTCAAGTGAGCACTTGCGTGAGTTGGGGACGGGCCCTCAAAAAATGAAGTGGTGAACATTAAAAATAAACTGAATATAGATATTGAAAATGACCAAGCCCTAAAGTTTTGTTGTTATTTCCATAGATTGTATAATGAAAAAAAGTCATATGCTTACAATGTGGAAAGAAGAATTTCGCATCTATTGAAATAGAATATTGCGACGAACATAGAAAAAAAACCTGGATATAGATCTCGAAAAAGACCAAGCCCTCAAGTTTTGTATTTATTTTTACAGGTTCTATTCTATAATAGTAGCATAGCTGCAAATTCGTGGTTGGTAAAAGTCACAAAGTTTCAAGAAAATGAAATGTAGATTAAAACTTGTAAACTAATGTTTTTATAATAGTGAGGAAGTTAGTGGTTAAAATCATAACTATTGATTTATTGGGACAATTAAGAATATTTCATCAATATTTAATTTTGTCCATACAAAACTAATTAAACACTAAAAACTTAAATATACCCATTATCAATAGGTGTATATCTTTAGAGGTAAAAATATTCACTTGCTTACAATGTGGAAGTGGAAAGAAGAATTTGGCCCTTGATTATTGCAATCGTCTATTAAAAAATAATATCGTAAACATGTGAAGTGACAAGAAAGATGATCAGCATAAAATACATTTTCTCTCTCCTTGGGTATTCGCAAAAGGAAACATCGCTTCTGTGTGCTGTGATCGTGTATTGTGCACTCATATTGTCTAGTTAAAGCTTCCCAGACGTGGGTCTACTCGTCCTTTTCAAATGGATATGATGTCTCATACACTCTATGAGAATGTCTTGTCTTTTCAGATTTCCTGTGTCAACTTTGTTATCCAAGTATGAATTTGATTCAGTGGTTAATTGGTAAATATGGTTGTAAGTTGTTAAAAAAATCTTTGCAACTGATCAAAGAAGCCAATTTGGTAAATCCGGTTGTAAGTTATTAAAAAAAATATTCTCTCATGAGTATCATTGGTATCCTTGATTCATTTTAGTATTAAAATGTCTGTGGGTGCTTTTGTCTCGCCTTTTAAATATCGTTTAACTAAATCTTTACAGTTTATTCCAATCAGTTGAATCATATGATTTACACGTTATTCCCATACTTTTTTATTATAAAGTGCACGATTTTAGTACGGCTGCATAACCACATGCATAGCATTCATAAAATGTCATCTTTTACATCTTATATTTCAAAATCATGGTTACTAACATCTTAAATGATAAAATTACATAAACTAGCACAGCCGCGAACATCGAAACGCACATAGGGTTGGTGTTGAGGTTGGTTGGTATTGCTGCTGGTGATTGCTGAAACGCATGTAGAGGTTAGAAAATTTAAAAGTTAATCTTAAATGTGGTAATTCCAAAAGTTAATCAGTTAAACGTGGCAATCATATGGTGGTACAGTAATTTCTTAATATAATTAGTTAAATGTTAAAAAGTAAATACAAGGAAGTCATGAAGAATAAATCACATTCATTGATTTGGGAAGACGACTAAAAATATACCAACATCTTCAATTGTTCGACTTATATATATATATATAAACAAACAATTACTTTATTATATAATATAAAATTTAATTATATTATTCCATAATTTTATCTTTACAGACACTCTGTATATATTGACCATTTTTTACCATTTCTGTTGCAACCATGTTTTACCATTTATGTTGCAATCAAAAGTCGCTCGATCGCCTGTAGTCGTAAGAAGACCGACAATTCTTGGAGCTCATCGGACAGTTCTTGACTAACCCGGAAAGAATAAAGTTACTTAATATTTAACAAAATATGTGACATACAACATTCAATTCTAAGTTTGTTTTGGGTTGCTGGATTTTCAAATTGATAAGTCAGTTACTATCCTCGCGTTCTCAGGCATTTTCTTTTGATAGTGCCTAACCTTTTATAGTGCCTAACCTTTTGATAAGTCAGTTACCATCCAAATTTGAGGCATTTTCTTTTGATAGTGCCTAACCTTTTATAATTTAAAATCTTATGTTAGTTGCATCTTTTTCGGTCAAGTTTAATTTATTTTTAAGCCACATTTTGTATTAATTTTTTATTAGCTTATACCACTAAATACTTATAACATGTTTTACTTAAAAGAAACAACATATTTAATATAGCAGCATACGTATGTTTGGATTAGTATTCTGTTTAAACGCATCCCTTTCTTTTTTGGGGGGATGGGGACTTGTTGCTCAACAACTTTTCTTATTGTAATAGAATTTAAGATCAAGTAGTTTTAGATATTTTATAATTAATAGATTTAGTTATTTTAAAATAAAATTTTCAAATTTAATTTGTCTTACTAAATATGTATAAATTAAAATAATAATGTGAGAATGTTAAAGTTAATTCAAGGGTGAGTGTAAGCTAATAATGGTTTCTCATCACAATTAGTGGCAATGTAAATATGGAAAAACTTTAACTTGGAGGGATTATTGAGGGTACTTTTACAATGAATTTGAATATGGTGTAAAAGGATTAAATGTAGGAAATTGAACTATCTTTCCAAATATACAACTTTTGTTTATAGAAATTGTGGATAACAATGTGAAATTTGAGTTTTTCTAATAATTGTGTGTTATTTTTCCAACAAAATGGAAAGTATATGTCTCCCTTTGTGTAGGTGTTGAATACCTTAACAATGAAATTTCTTGGAAAGTACAATTGTAGAGAACATGGTGTTATAGTGTGGTGTATTTTTTTTGAAATTTATTGTATATATTGGTCTCTTATATTGTTGTGTATAACTCATTGAAAAAAAATGCTTAAGTTGACAAAAAGTTATAGCATAAAAAAATATTTATGTATTTTAAGATTTTGATATATGTCAAGACAAAAATAGATTAAAAATAGTAAGCAATATTAATTTCAAAAGAAAACTGTATATTTGGAATATAACGTCAAAAACAAAGATATAGAGAGGTATTCATGAAAATGGATCTTTTTATGTATTTGTTGACCAAACCACTAGATTTTTCATCTTGAACCTAAATCCAAGGAAACCAACTAATGAAAGGGCTATGCTAGAGTTGTATCTCTCAATCGAAAAAAAATCAAAATGAAAATAATGCACGCACGTTCATAAAGAGCGTGTGTGTTCCTAAAGTGCATGCACATTCTAAAAGTGTGTGCACATTATTAGGAATAGGAATGCAATGATGTTCTTGTTAACACCAAATCTCTCTCTCTCTCTCTCTCTCTCTCTCTCTCTCTCTCCTTGTCTCCCTCTTCCCATATTTCTCT
>ML787152.1:487554-512271 GCA_009831015.1 Picea engelmannii
AGGTAGTGATGGAAAGTGTGGTTATACCTAAAGAGATTATATTTAAAATACTTTAGTGATCTGTGCACACATAAGTGGATCAAAGCCTATCTTCATGTCCTTTAATTTTTTTGTGAAATCCAGTGAACCCTATTGGATTTCAAGGATTTTGTTCTCTAAAGCTACCAAAGTTCCAAACTCGCCTTAGTGGGGAGGAGACCCCCCAAAAAATCCGACCATATTAAGGGTTGGTGTGGCCCAAACCAAGTGTGATCCCCAAGTGATTTTAATGGCTTAGATACCCCTCTCCAGTCGATTTATAGTTTCTTAAACTAGAGGCTAAGAGTATTAAAAAATCTATCATTGAAATACTAACTACATGCTTAATTGTGTATGATAAATTAGCATCAACAATTTTATATAATAAATTAACATCAACAATTTTATGATGAGAATCTTTTATTTTAATTTATTCTGAAATTTTTAATTTTAAAAATAAGTAAAAATAATAATTGATAAATCATAATGTACTATGAATTATTAAAGAAAAATTAAAAATAATTAAAAGATAATTTAATATATTGAATGACATTAGAAAGAATGAGGCATTTTTTAATTTAAATTAGAAATATAGATATTTGGGGAAATGAAGGAGGTTCAACTAATTAAAAATTTTGGGGAGCTAGAAGGAGAATGGGTGGTTGTCCATTCTCCAAAATTTCAAGGTGTAAAACCAAATAAAAACAGACAAGAATAATGATGAAGTAGATGAAAGTCATTCAAACCTAATTCTTTAACTATTTAAATGTATCCTTGATGAAGACAACTATCATTCTAAAATTTTGATAGGATATTTTTCAATTGAATGGTATTAAATGTAAATCTGGTATTTGCAAGTTGTTTAGAGATGGCGTTGTATTTATATAAACCATTTACACAAAGTTTATAATTTTTTTATTGATTAAAAAATTATATATTTTTAATTTTTATTATTTTTAATTTACACAGCGTTTTTAATTTCTTTATTTATTAAAACATTATATATTTATAAAGTTTTCATTATTTTTAATTTAATATAAAAATATTATTTTTAATTTAATATGAAAATAATTAATAATGATAAACAAAATATCAATTTTATTTTTTTTATTTTTTCAGAATAATTAATAATAATAAATAAAATATCAATTTTAATTTTCTGATTTTCTCATTTATCTTTTGCAGGCTTGTGCAAGAAAAAGATCCAGTACCTACAAAGAAATTTATCTACACGGTAAGTGCTTGTACAGAAAATGGATGGACACAAGAATATGTCGGAAATCCTATGCCTCGCAAAAAAGAAGCAAGAAATTCTGCAGCAAGAGCAATTCTGAATCATTTTAATGTTAATAATTCTACTTAAAAAGTTTATAGAAAATGGAGTTCATTCTTTAATAAATCATTAGTTATTCATCAAAACAAAATTCATTACCATAAATTCCCAAAACGTGGAATACGTATTCTCCTATTATTTGAAATATGTAATTCAAAATGTTAAAATAAACCATAGGAAATATCATGTTCACCGATGATGCATTTACATTCCTCTTTATTATAGTTGTGTTTATCGTTAAGTATTCGTTATTTATTAGAACAATAAGTATTAAATTTTCACCATCTAAATGGTGATTATTTTATATTATTTAAATTTTATTGAAATATAATGAAATTTAAGAACTTTAAATTTTAATGAACAAATATGTTATTATATTGTGAAAAAAATAAATGTTTTTTTACATATTTTTTTTTTAAATGAATATAAAGTTTAGGGTTATAACATTTTTAGAGAAAATTGGTAGACAATTAAGTAAATTTTAAAGTATTTTATAATCAATAATTTTAAAACTAAGAGCAATAAATTAGATTTAATTTTTTTCTAGACTTCTATTTATTAAGATAAAGATTATGATTAGGTACATAATGTATATGAATAATATAATTAATATGTAGGATAAGAGGATTTGTAGCATTGCTTCAAATTGTGGTAAAAGTCACTTGAAACTATTAAGATACAGATTATGATTAGGTACATAATGTATATGAATAATATAATTAATATGTAGGATAAGAGGATGTGTAGCATTGCTTCAAATTGTGGTAAAAGTCACTTGAAACTTAAGAGAGAGTGTCATAAATATGTTGATTCTTTGTTAAACCATTGAGAATAGAAAGGGATATAGTTGTGTGAATCCATAAAGATATGTCCCACTTTTTAGTAAAATATGATGATGAAAATTTGCCATTTTACATATTTTTTAAATTAAATTCATTGAAACTTATATACCACTTGTGAATTTTTATACTAAGTAAAATAAAAAAATTATGGAGAATTATGTTGCTTTTATAACAATATTTAGAAAACAAATATTAATGTTATTTAATGTATCAAATTTGGATTTAATTATATGCTTGTTTTTGCATATTTTTGTTCTCAACACATAATTCAATGTTCTAATTATAATTTTCCAAAAAAATGGATCATATTGTAACAAATACGCTTTTGCTCTATGGAGTAAAACATATTTGGGCATAAATGGTATAGTGATTCATTCATATGGGAAGGAGACAACGTTTGTTTTAAGAAATTAAACATAATATGCCTTGCTCAAGCCTAAGCCTTTACATTGGAGGTAAATCATAAAGCATGAATTAAAACAATTGAACTATCTTGATTCATCGCAAATCAATGGTGTACATTAGTTTTGAGGCATAAAACATCAAAGTATATTCAAACCCATCACTTATGGAATGATAGATCCAGTGGATTTAGAGATTTAAGGGTAAGTTTTCAAAGCTAGAATTTCCTCTCCTAAACAACATTTTCTAGTGATTGGTTTCATCATGAGTTTGGAAGGGAAGTCACCATTGCGATGCCAAAGCTAGGTTTCATGTGAATTTAATTTAAGTACTAATAGGATATGAACAAATGGTTATTTATACATTTTATTAATNCCTAAACAACATTTTCTAGTGATTGGTTTCATCATGAGTTTGGAAGGGAAGTCACCATTGCGATGCCAAAGCTAGGTTTCATGTGAATTTAATTTAAGTACTAATAGGATATGAACAAATGGTTATTTATACATTTTATTAATCATTGGAAGATGACATACTTAATGCATATTGCAAGCATATTTGAGCATATTTGTGATGAGGTTTACACACAACAATCCATCATTATTACCCTCATTTTCACATGCATGAGATCTCTAAAGGTTAATACATAGATATAATCCAATAGTTAGCCAAAGAAGAGTATCATATGGTCATGTAAGTTTGGAATTGGACTCATCTTTCATTCAGGCTCAATTTAGTGACATAAAAACTTGTTTTTCTTCTTGGAATGGCCTTATAAAGAAATTCCTTAACCTCTATTAGGGATACACAAACCCCTTCTGATCATGAGAGTTTTATTGACCTTGACGTTGATATTTTTTATACATGTATTTCCACTAAGACACCTTATAAGATTATCCAAATGACCCTTGATTGATTTTGTGATGGAACATATCAAATCCTTATTAGAGCTAGTAACCTAGCTCAAAAGACCATTCCTTCCTCCTATCATTCAATTGATTTTGTTTCAATCTATGTAAGTCATAAAATTATTTGAGTCACATAGTACTTTTAATTAATGGTCCTTGTGAGTTATTTTCAATCATAATTGTGCCTATTGGAAAATTCTCCTCCTTCCTGAAGGGGAATTCACTTTGAGTGATGATGACCTAGTTACTAAGTATAACGATATTTCACCCCAATAAAAGTAGGAGGTCTTCACTATTATTTACATATAAACACCTCAATCCCTAACCTAAAATTACATGTTCGAGCTTCTATTTTTATGATGTCTTCAAGAGAGGTAATGTCTATGATAACTATAATTTTAGGTTATGACGATGACATGTTTTTTGATGAAGTCTTATTAGGTTTGATGGATGTGATTTTTCCTTCCTCAAGATTACCATCTATTAAGTTTTGATACATTGAATATTTTGTTGAATATATTCATGAGAAACTATGTAATTTTCATACCTTTAGACTACTGAAGTACCAATCATATTTGGTTTATTTTCTCATGTACCTCCAATATTATTTCAAGCATTTAAACTTGAGAAGGTTAGATGAGCAGGGTAATTCTCTTCTAGTCAGTGAATGGAATCTAATGGTGATAAAGAATAAAACAAATGAATGTTTAAAGAACATTGTTGATAATTTATTTGTTTATGCTCGCATTTCATTTCATGGAGACCCTCCTCCTAGGATGTCTATTGATGTTAGAAAGATTCTCCAATTAAGTCGTGAAACAAGGGTAGGAGACTGGTATATTTATTGATACCATTTTGTCCTCAGAATCTACAGTTCTAAAGTTCATCCCTACTTGCTTCTAATTTAATTTATACCTTGTATTTTTTCTCTGGAACACATTAGGCAAAGACTATCTTCTGACCAACTCCAGTCTGCTAAAATTTAAAAGTAAACCTTTGCTTTACCCATTGAAGTGTGATATTTCATTTTTGCAAATAAATCCAGACTACGGATAATCCATACCTCCCTTTGATCTACCCTTGATCCAAGATAGACAGCGGGACTATATTTTTAAATAGTTTTCCTTAGATCCAAACAAGTACTTTCCTTTTTATAGTAGAAGAAAGAGAGTGGTATACATTTTCAACGAAGGTTTTCCTCGTATTCTTGGTTGACGCATCTCTAGAGATCCAGCTCTGACTCCTCTGATCTTCTTCCTGCACATAAGAAACAAGCAAAGACCAAACTACAAATTCTCCAAGTGTTAGAAAATTACAATACTATTCTAGATCTAATATGATCTATTCAAGGTAAGATCAAATATATCTTCTATATTTGAATACAATCAATATGGATAGAGGAAAACCATAAATATACATCATAAAAATGGAGAAGTACATCAAAGATTTTTTACCTTGAATGGATGATGCATTCCTCCTTGTACTCCTTGCCCTTTCTCCTCCTCAACTCTCACTCAAGCAAGGAAAACATGATTTGAAGGCTAAAGTGTATGGAGAAGATCTTCCAAAAATCCAACAAGATATACCTATAAATTATTCTTCCCTCTCTTTCCCATGGATGGAATTCCTTATATAGATTGGTGAAGGAAGCCAAGAGATGGTTCTAGATCTCTAGAACTTAGTGACCCTCAACTATATTGGGAGTTCCTAATCTCCTGCCATGAGAAAATCAACTCATCTAGAACTGATCTCCCTAGAAATCACAAAATCTAGAAGGTTGCATCGGAAGCCACAACCCAACAATACTCCATCTAGTGACTAGTCACTGATGAAGAACTCTGCAACTAGCGATTGGTCATTCTATGTCAAGTAGTTTAGGCGCGACCATCCTCATAAGTGATTGAAATCCAGTTTATGCATATCTATCGATGGCATTGGAGAATGCAAGATGATATTGTATAGAGTGTCAGACTAAGAGTAGATAAGATTTAAATGTTGGGCATAAAGGATAGCTTGATCCTCAAAATTTTCCCCTGTCATAGCAACATCCTTGGTGATAGGTGGCAAGAAGGATTTGGCAAACCACTACATAAGGATTTGGTCAGGAATTTTTCTTTATTCATTCTATGCATGCATATCCACCCATGAATACGATCGAAAATGTGTGTGGATGTGTCTTGGCGAAGAGATGTCAAAATATTTGTCCCATTCTTCTACCTAATGGGAAGTTAAAAATGTGTCAAAAACACCATCGCCAAGTTATTAAATCTAGAGAAGGAAGCGCCCTTTGGTTTTTTGTACCACTTTGCAACACCTCTTGTTAAGGATCGTTGGACGATGTGTAATCTATTACTATCATCCATGAAGGAGTTGGACAAACACCATAGGTGATAAGTCATGATATGTGTAGACGAGTCTTCTCTAGGATTACCATCAAACTTGGACATGTCATATGGTAGATTTGTAGGTATGGACGACCATAATGAATGATGGAGAATGGGGTCATTTGTCAAACATGACAAATTATGGAAAGTTTAACATCATCAATAAAGGTAGTTTCATGTTAGCAAATGAAAACAAGGTGGATGACAAAGCATCCTTTGACCTAGATGAGGCCTTAGGCCCCCCATATGTTTTTTTTTTTTTTTTTTTTTTTTTTTTTTTTTTTTTTTTTATGGATAACTAGTTCCAAAAGGGTGAGTGCCCCCATGGATGGAAGCACTCACAGGAGCGTGACTTCTCTCAGGACCAAACATGCCCCCTTCCCCCAATAAGATTACCTCTGGGGATAAAAGGACTGAGCATGCCCCTTAAAAATATTATCTCCAAGAGTGGACATGGACCCTACAAGAAAAATGTCCCCCCAACAAAAACTATCCCCAGAAAAGTAACTTCCAGGACTAGACGAAGGGATAAAAGGGTAGCCACCCCACTAAGAATAATTTCCCCCAGGGGAGTACCCCTAAGAACAATGGTGTAACTAGAATGTCCTATACTCACTAGAGAAAACGTGCCTCCAGGGGGATTTTCCCCATGATCAAAGATAAATGATGAAGGGATAGAGCTTCCAAGAATCAATGTATTTCCCCAGGGGATGTTAAATCCCCACGAAACACTGCTACCCTCAGACTGACTAGGAACAATCTCAAACACACTAGACATATTCCAACTGAAGGGAAAAATAACATTTGACGTCATTGGGCCACATATAGGGACATTAGGGGTGGAAGAAGTTCCACTCCTGACATTGAAGCCAAGGCTATGCCCCCCACTAGATGGAGATCCATATGTGGGAATTAAAATAGATGGAATGGGATTTCTAATGTTACGTAGACTCATGGAAGGAAAATTTGATATGAATGAGATCCCCCAAATGGAGACACATGACGAAATGGGAATGGATGGTGTAGCTCCAATGACACTAAGGGATTACAAGGAGGAAATCAATGGGGATCTCCTTATAATGCTCGTCGATGGATAGAAGGATCAAGAACACTATAGGAAACACTTGGGCCTGACATGTTGTGAGGATGACTAAAAAGGGAAAAAGGCTCTTTGAATAACTCTGTAAACTAGACAAGTGTGGGGTCATTAGGCCTAGTCAAAGGAGGGTTAAAATGAGGTGGAGGAATTTTGTCGACCAATTCAAATTCAAATGTCTCACTCTCCTTGGATGTTCTTTCTGACTCTTTATACTCTTTGCCTCCTATCTCTCGCCACTTTAGAGGTGGTTGTTCCTCCATGATGGGTGTAATTCCTCATTGTCGATGGGACCAACAAAGCGGTTGTTAATCCATGGTGAAAGAAAAAATTTATGACCAAAATAAAAATTATCTAATGGCTAACATAGACTTGAAACCAAAGAGCACACCCCTAAAAAATCTTTTCTGACAGTCAAGCAAACCAATGAATCAGGGTAACTTTCAAAAAAATAACCCTATGGAGGAGATGAATTCCCCAAATGATTGGCTAGAGAAGGTGTGAGGAACAGTTACAACAATTGGCACAAAGCATCCATGATCAATGTAGGTACCCTTTATTAAGGTGGTAACCCTCCAAGAAAACCGAAACCATGATTGAACATTTGTCCCGGGAACCACTGGTATATCCCACCTACAGTCACCTTTGTAGCTACCTAGGAGTGGCCACTAAGGTTACTAACTCACAATCAGTGAATGGGTGAATAGTCAAAGGTACGACCACCTATATGTGCAAAGAAACTAAGAACACTACCTTGTAGAGAGTTTTTGAACCTCAATACCCCCATACACATAGTAGTCAAAGAAATCTAGAAAACACCAAGACAAGCAGAGAGGGGTAATCACCCTACTTGCCCCAATGAGACGTCGTGATTTGCTCTTGTGTTAGAGGATATTATCGATAGATTGGTTGTGAAATTGTATTTAAACACTCTTTAATGAATTCTAGGTTGTGTTTTGTGGCCGCCTTGGAGAGTTAACTCTCCAATCCTACACCAAGGCCATAATCCTATATGTGTCGGTGTTGCTAGTAAGAAAAAGAGTCTATTTGTTTTTAGATTATGTATTTTTTTCTTAATCATTTTTTTTTAGTCAAGGGAATGGATGAAACTCCAATGGTGTTTTAGACTCTTTCCAAATCCAAAGAAGAGAAAAATGCATGTAAGATATGCAATTTTCTCTTTCAATGAAATCTAACTAAGGAAGGGGGGAGAGACCTTTTCCTTTTCATTTTATAATGAAAAATATAACCTCACAAACATGCAATAGGAATGCAGGATAAGAAACATGAAAAAGGTTAAAATAACAAATACGGGTAACACTTTCGTGAGAATCATGTTGTGAAAATTGCTAACTGCACTTTTTCGGCCGAACTATTGAATTTTTTTGGCCGAAAAATATTTTGGAAGAAAGTTAAATCTAACAGAACCATCTAACGTCATGCCACCTGGTGCAACCAAATGGATTTTTTTTTTTTTTAAGTTTTTTTCATTAAAACTAACTTTCGACCGAAAAATACTAACTTTTGACCAAGCTATTACTTCAGCTGAAAACCTATAACTATGGAACTTTTCATAAAAGTATGTTTTCACTTCAACTTATTCCAACTTCAGAAGGAGTGGACCCCTTAAAATACTGTGAGTCTGGTTTCAGAACTAGTACCAACATTTGTATAATTAAATCTACTTTCATTTGATACAATTTGTATTCAATTTAATTATTTTTTAGTAATTTTAGTTATTTTTATAAAAACATGTCTGCATATTATTTTTAGATGACATTGATTCAGTAAAATTAAAAATCAATACCTACAATAATACACAGTCAGAAATTATGGAAAAATTATATTATAGACCCTCATACTATCCTCTTCAAAATGGTATTTTTGTATTTTACTTTCAAATAAAAATTAAGGAAGATACATGGAATCGAACTAAACGTGTTTAAAATATGCAATCTTTTCAGATAGGTCAAATTCAAAAAATTGTAGTAATTATAATATTCATATGTTGTCTTCAAAACTATAGTCATACTTTAATAGAACCTATTTGGATTGTTGTAGCATATATTTTTTTCATAAACAAAAGTATAATAATGAGTAAATTGACATCAATAAGCATAACTCATTATCAATTCCTTTATTTTTAAGGAACATAATGTCAAACAATCACTAAATTGACATATCAAATGTCAATAAAAAAATTTCAAAAAATAATCAATAGAAAGCTAACAAAATTCATGACAAGTTTTGTTTTTACTGTAAAATGAAATTCTAAATAAAAAATACTTTTGTTTACCGGAAGTTGAAAAACTTATGAAAATATATTTTATTCTCTCAAAAAACAAGGATAATAGACACCCACACTCATGATTTTACCCAAAAGCAAGATTCTCAAATGAAAAATGCTCCAATGAAACTTTTTGCAAAACACCCAAAAGATTAACCCTAGCAAGTTTTATTTTTTGTTTATTTTGTGATTCTCTGAAATGCAAAGTTCTTTAAGATAAGAAACTAAATATGCATATAATAAATAGTAGTCAACAAGCAAGGGATGCATGATAGTAGTGATGCACCAAGCACACTCCAATGTATTTATTGAATCAAAGGCCCGAACTTGTAAAAAACCCTAGCAATGGATAACCTTATGAACATTGATAAACTAGAGGAATAGGAGAAATAAACACACTACCATATCCAATGAGATTTGTTGGGAATGCTACCCAGTTCTGCATTCATCCAGAAAAAAACTCAAACAAGAAATCAATCTCAAACTAAGCACTCCAAGCACCTCAAACTCACCTGAACACAAGAAATAATGAAAGATGCTCAACCAAAGAGGATAATTGGGCTATCATACCATACATAGGCTCACAAATCTCAAGAAAATTCATATCTAAAGAGACAAATCTAAACAAAATTGAAAAACAATGAGCTGCGGGGGCAGTCGTGGCCCAAGAAGTATGCATATAGTGATCCTCTACAAGAGGTCATGGTGCAATAGGTATGCAACCCATGATTGGCCACTCTAGTGTGATCTATCTAGTCACAACCATCTACAAAAAAAAAAATTAAATCCCAGATCTGATAGATCTGCAATATATGTTCTCTGAGGGAAATTTTGGATAGTTGTAGGAGAATATCAATGGGTTGTGGGATATTGAGATGTGAGAGGACTATGAGAGACACCCTTTTTCTTATGGATTCCTATCCCTAGCTCAGGGATGACTTGTTGTTGATATTTGGAACAACAAGTCTACAGCTGGGTTGAACGTCCTTCCTAAGCATTTGGTTGCATACCTACTTTAAAAATATAGTTGTTTATCTGTTTTTATATGTTAATTTATGAGTTTAATTGTTGTGTATTTTACTCTATGCATGAGAATGAATTATATGTTATTGTGGTGAAATTATTAGCTACACTTACATTTTTAACTAGCATGAACTCAATTGTCATGTTCTTCATAATTTGGTGTTTAAATGTATGTGTTAATCGAATTTAGTAGTGATGGTAATGAAATTCTAATGTGATTCTTGAATCGTTGTGTGCGCTGTGAATATTTTCTGCGCGTATTACAAAGGTTGTTGCACGCGCACTGCACTATGAATAGTTGTCACATGCAGTACAAAGGTCGTTGCGCACATGGTTTTTCTAAATGAGGACGTAACAATCATCTTATTTTTCAATGTCGTAGATGCATTTATTTATATGGTATCAAACAATAGTTAAATATGTGTATAATGTGTAGTTAATAAGCTACAAGAATTAAGTTAGAAGAAAAAGTTCAAATTTATGTGTATTTTTTGCAAGTAATGTTCCTCGGTTAAGCTAGGGCATGTTACAATAGAAGAATAAAATATTATTCCCAAGTGGAGTCATCAGTTGTTTTTTGGATCTAGCGTATGCAAAATCCTGACCTCCCTTAGATCTACCCTTGATCCAAGACAGACACCGGGGCTATATTTTTAAATATTTTTCCCTAGATCCAAACAAGTACTTTCCTTTTTGTACTAGAATAAAGAGAGTGGAATACATTTTCAACAAATGTTATCCTCATATTTACAACTTACATAGCTCTTGAGATCCATCTCTAGCTCCTGCAATCCGCTTCCTACACACAAGAAATAAACAAATACCAGTCTACAAATTCTCCAAGTGTTAGGAAATTACAATACTAGTCTAGATCTAATCCAATCTGTTCAAGGTAACATCATATATATCTTCTACAATTGAATACAATTAATATGGACATGGGAAAACCATATATATATATCGAAAAAATGGAGAAGTACATTGAAACATTGTTACCCTAAATGAATGATGCATTCCTCCTTGTACTCCTTTCCCTTGCTCCTCCTCAGCTCTCACCCAAGCAAGGAAAATATGATCTAAAGGTTGAACTGTATCGAGAAGCTCCTCTGAAAATCCAACAACATATACCTATAAATGATCCATTCCTCCTTTTCCCATGGATGTCCTTATTATAGATTGGTGAAGGAGGCTAACAAATGGTTCTAGATCTCTAGAACTTAGTGAGCCTCGACTGTATTGAGAGTTCCCAAGCTCCTTCCATGAGAAAAATAACTCATCTATCATTGATCTCCTTGGAAATCACCAAATCTAGAAGGCTCTAGAGGTGGTCATGACCCAATATTATTTCATCTAGCGACCAATCACAGATGAAAAACTATGCAACTAATGATTGGTCACAGATGAACAACTATGCAACTCACAACTGATCGCTCTCTTTTAATAATTTTAGGTGTAGTTGTCCTCATAGGTGACTAAAATATAGGGATGAAGAGTGTATCTCAGCATATCATCATCAATAAGTCCCCCATGAGACTCTAGGGTGGAAAATAAGGCCGTAACATTCATTATAAAAAATAATCCTACATTAGATGTTGTTAGGAAAATGATGAGTTCATTTGATTTCAATATAGGATAAATTTTCCATTATGATCCTCATTAGTTAATCTTAAATCAAATATTTTCTCTTAAATATTCCTCTTACCTTCATCATAATAATCCTTAATTGGAAATGTTAGCAAATAAATACAGGTGGGAAGATGTTCATTTCTTAATTCAAATTTAGAGTACACAACCTAATCGAATGAGTAATTTTAAAGAGGAATAAAATATTCTTGTTTCAAAATTACTAGAACAATAGGATATTAACCTAGAAGTTATTGATATAAGTGAAAAATATGTATAATTATTTACGTGTATAAGCTTTGGCGTACTTTATTTGCTTGATATTTCAATTCGAAATTAAAAAGGGAGGGGAGTGAAGATTCATGATAGAAACGTCACTCTAAGTTCAGGTAATGGAGCTAGCAATACGTACAGTAAGGTTTACACAAAAGGTTGTGGGTCAAGAGCCAATGGGTGATTCGATTTCGAAGGAAACAGTCAAGTTCTTCATCAGAGAGAAGAAGGGAGGCATTAAATATAGAAGTATTAAAGTTCTAAGTCAGAAGGTGGGTCAGATTAGTTGTTTGAAGTAGTCAAGGTCGAAGTCGGAAGGTGGGTCAAGGGTAGGTGGTGGGCCTAAAGTTTCAATATCCTTTTATCTTCAAAGTTCGTCACTTCACTAATAATAAGACAAGTTCTAACTGAGGCTATATGCTAGTTGGGAGAACAACACATTACTCATTATTTGTATCCAATGTTGATAATGATCGATAGTATTGCAAATTGACCATATACCCCTCTCAATATCTTGCAAGATCCGGGAGTTGTGACTAAACCTCACCAACTATATGCATGTCGGATTGACTCTATCCTTTCCTCTCCTCTGAATTGTGTGGGAAGAGAGAATGCTAGAACCAAAATCAAGGAAATAAGGAGTAAGCATAGTCTAGTAGAGAATATATCATTAGATTAAATAGAATCGGCTTGTCTTTACTATTCTTACTCTTACATGGTCGAGATCTCAGAGTGAAGAACCTGTATTCAAATTAAGTATCTATCAATTCTTTTTTTTTTCTCCAACATACTTACTATTCTTGGAAAATACCAAGAAATGATTCATTATAGGATATGATTCATATCATATGTAGAAACTCTCATTAGTTTCCATGACCTTACTGCCCGGTCAATTTTTTTTACTTAATTCCATATTCCATTTCTCTTTCATCGATGATTACAGATTATATCGGTTGATGTCAAATCTTAATCATGTTGTATGAATTGAGTGTTAAATTACAACTTCTATCCCATCATCTGATAGAAAGAGAATTGGACAGGGATAAGCACCAATACCTATTATTGGTAGAAAGAGACAGCTCGGGATAAAAATATCTCTTGGTCCAGAATCCGTTAAATAAGGGTTCGTCACATTTTCAACTTATATAGAATATTCGACGTAACATAGAAAACAAGTGGATGGAAGTGAATATCGTCACAATTTCCTCTATTGCAGTACCAATGATTCAATTTTAAAGGTCGAAGAATATTTATAAACAATCATTTTTCTCAGGAAGAAAATCCCATAGATTCTTCCATAAAACCATTGATTTCTAGTAATGCAAGGGAAGCCATTGAAAAACTATTGGACATAGTATTTTATCTATTAGTATAGCCCTACCATTTATTTCATCAAGAAGAAGAAAAGTATCCTATCATCACGTGTTCCCGCTAAGATTGAAAATGTTGCACCAATTGATTAATGAAATATCATTTGAAAATGGATCCATTAAGACATGTATCTGCCAAGATCTCCATCTTTATCGAACATATATCCCAGCTCCAATTTGATTAAGGAGTAGGTTCATTTCCATTCCATGGATGAATTTAGTTTTCATTATAAATAAAAGGTAACAAAGATGGAATACGAGCTCGTTTAATAGCGTGCTAGAAACGTTCCTCAAGCCATCAAATCAAATCTTTAGGGGACTACTACTTTCAAGACGTATTTATCAGGAAGCCTTGTTAGTTCATAAAACCATATGAAAGAATATTGATGGAATGAATTTCCTCTCCTCATTTTGTAAGGCTTCGTGCAAGAATTCTTTTTGGGTCTTTTGCAGTCACTACCAAACGAGGGGAAACTCCCTCATGTGGGCTCATTGAACCCATCGATTTTAGGGTCCCACCTTTATAATAAGGTTTTTCCCACCTTCGATATTAGGGTTCAACCACATGGATAGTAAATGTATGAATTTGATGTACCAAAAAAATTGCGGTTCCTAATGGAATTGGTAACAAAGACTATCAAAGGAGGTGGATAAATTGGTGGAATCAATAACCACTATGGTTTTTAATACACATAATGATGGACAATTAATTCATAAAAATCAAGTTCAAGTTCAAAGAGAAATAATTCTACCTATTAATACCCAAAAACAATAGGAGATTGGAAATAAAATGAAAAAATTATGATAATCAAGTGAGAATGATGTTATTCAATTAAGTGAGCCTAATCCCAAAAGATTTTAAACACATAGTCAAGAGACAGAAATGGTGATGTTTGTTTTATGAAATATGGTGATGTTTGTTTTATGAAATTCACATGAAGATTTTGAAATAATATGCGAAGAAGGATTATCTCAATATGAAAAAATGTTTTAGGAATCTTGTAACATTCACAATTGACTATGCCTATGGTGATGGTTAATTCTTCCCAATCCTAGTATCTCCATATTCAATTAAAGGAAAAAGGATTTTAACAAATATATTTGGAGTTGAGTTGGGATCACAATTTGAAGTAGAGGGTGATATTCTTTTACAAATCAAGGAAATTAATGAGAAGTCAAACAATTTGAGTTATGATAGTGTCCATAAATACTTCAAGTAGAGGGTGATATTCTTTTACAAATCAAATAAATTAAGAGAAATCAAACAATTTGAGTTATGATAGTGTTCATTAATACTTCTATAGGATTCAACAGTCCCAAGGCTATTGACTTCTATAGATCATTAAAAACAGAATAATAACACAGTGTCATGAAAAATAGAAATATAACATGGTGTTTTCTAGATTGATACATTTAGGAAAGTTTCCTAAATTGATACTAATAATGATGAATACAAGTCTACAATTATTCAAGTAGATCTAATATGAATTCCATTAACATGATAGAGTGGCATAAGTAAACTAGAGAAATAGTGTCAATCAAGCTTATACAATTAACAATTAATATGAAAAATATCCAAAAACTAGTTAATAAGTCGGATAAGAAATTAAAATATGAAAGGATAACAAACAAGGCTAAAATGACATGAATAAGGGAATTAGAAGGGAAGATTTCCATCTTGGAACCAAACTCAGAGAATTGGATAGTGTTAAAGATTTATTGGAATCAAAAGATACATAAAATCAAGGTTCTAAAATCAAAGTTAAAAATGCCTCAATTTGGACATGTGCACTTAAAACAGTTGATAGCATCTCACTAGGAGAAAGATTCATTAACATCGGAAAATATGAAACTCAGAGATCAAAATTCTTGACTTCAACATAGGATTGATGAATTAACTAATGAAAATAATAATTTTGTAGAAGAACATTTGATTGAGGTCTAGAATCCACAAAGAGAAATAATTGGAAAATCTTCTCAACCTAGACCATTATCAAAACCTTTTTCAGTGGTTAGATGACCCAAATAAATTAAGGGCAATTTGAGGTCTAAAATAGGCCTCTTAAGGCAAATAATAAAATAAGAATTATGATTTTTCAAAGGGAGAAAAAGAAAACTTCTTTTTTAAATCATATTTTTGACTTATTTCCTCATAAGTTTACTCAAATTTAAAGTGTAGGAACTTGTTGGCTGCATAAATAACTTTTGCATCCAACAAGTATGCACTTTGCATACATTTTATAGACCCACAATTAGATCAAGTTGAAATACATGAAAAAATCAATTTCATGAAAAGAAACATATATGCAACTACACTTGAAATCTTACTAAACCTATAAGGATATAGATTCAAAATACAATTAAAATAGTTTTTTATGTTTTCTCCAAAAATATTTGCCCAATATTTACCCTTATGGTTGACATCATCAATTTGAATCATATTTGTTCTTTTAAATTTGATTTTGATATTATATTTTTTTGTGTTCTGAGGCCTATTTTTTATCTCAAAATTCCCCTAATGAATAATGACAATATGACGGATATTTCTAGCAACAATTAGGAAAATGTGGATGGAATTCTAGAGAAAATAAATTCCTACAAAACCAATGTTTTAGAGATTTCAAAGAATATTTCAAATTTAGAAAATAAAAGGGTATCAGAAGAAGTAGAGAATACAAGTATTATGACTATTTCCTTAATATAAAAAGAATTATTTATTCAAAATTTACTAACATAGAAGGAGTCAGATCTTAAAGAATTAACCCTGTCTTAGGAGGAGATGAAAAAGTAATTGCAATATGCTTTGAAGTAGATACCAAGAAAATGATGTTTGATTGTTAAAATTTTTGAGATTTGGGACAAAATAATTTACCAAATGAATGAATTTAGACCACATTTTGTTTTTTTCAATCAAATTCAGATATAAACAAGTGTTGCATGGCATCGTAGTCCATGCCGGGTTGAATTGGGAATAAATGCACAGGGATGGGGAAAAAGTAGCGGAGGCAGATGGAAACTGCAGCGAAGATTTGGCAAGAAGCATGAAGCACAGGTGCTATCCATGTAGTAAATGACATGTGGCCTCGAGATTCCCATTTATTTTTTGAAACTATAAAATCCATTTTGTTATGTTCAAAATTTTCGTTCTTTCCAGTAGTGTTGCTATGTTCGAAATTTTTGTTCCTACCTTGCATGTTTTATACTTCAACGTATACTTTCAACTAGTTAGAGTTAAGTACAATTTCCATAGACCATCTGGCATGTATGTCTCTATAAGTGCGAGGACAAAAAAAGTTATATGCATAGCAGGAGAAAAATATATGCATGAGAAAAAGATAATTCAAATTAAATAAACACAATTTCTTGACATTCAACATAGTTGAAGATAAAAAATTATGATCACATAAATATAAAAGGAGATAAAAAATAGTTTTATTTGAAATATATCAAAAAATAATATTGTTTGTTACATATTCCTATAAATCTAAATGTGTTTGTCATATATACTGGGATTGGGGCTCCCGCGGACCATAAGAGAAATATGTACAAGAAATAGGAATGTGGAAAGAAGAAGTGGGCGACAATAGAGTGTAATACCTGAAAAGAAGAAATTGGAAGGTATCAGTCTTTGGCTAGACATTTATATTTAAAAAGATAGAATAAATGGATTGATAAACAAAGAAGGATGTGATCAGTATATGTTATAACCCTAAATTTCACCACACATGCTTACCTGGCATCAGGCCAACTCATATCCCTTCATTGCCAAAACAGTTGTTGAACAAACTCTTTGAAAATCCTCTTGTGTCAAGGCCCACGTGCTCTAACCCATTACTGCATGTGTGTGCACGCTAGCAGTCCCATTACAGCCCGCGTGTACCTAACAAAGCACAAAAAAAAGGAAAGTTGTTGATGGAACAAAAAGCTATGGGTCATTTAACTGAAACTCCCGGCCATGCATGGCCGAGGGTTCGTCCAAAACCCTAGCTCCTTCTAGCATATAAAAGAAGGGGTAGGGGTACCATTTGGAGGAGGAAGAATATAGCAAAGAAACTCTGCCCATTTGTCGAATCCATTGTCCCAACCCTTTAGCCTTTCCTCATGCCAAAGGAGATTTAACGCAAAGCAGTTGGAGGACAGAAGAAGAGGAGCCCAGGATCAGGATCAAGGAGCGGTGGTCGGTCTCAACTTTGATTGTAAGTTGATTCATTTTTCAAATAATAAAAGAATACTTTTCCCGTCCCAATGTATGAGTTATCTATGGTTTGGTTAATTTATTCTTAATTTCTAACCCTTTAGTAGAAAAGTAGCATGCATGCATAGTTGTTTGTCTTGATTGCAGGTTATCTTTGGAAGGAGCAGCGCAAGCAAGCGGTAAAAGCGCAACGGAGGATCTACACCAAACGTCAGTAACAAGGTTAATAGTTCCTTTCCATGCATGTATTGTGAAAGAGGGGTTTAAGTTTTGGGTGGTAGGATAAAAAGTAATTTCTTTACGGTCAAAATCTGCATGCAAGTCTGACCTTAGTTTGCTAGTCCGTAGGGTATTTTTCCCAACAACAGAGTTGGTGACCGTACTAGGGAAGATACTCTTTAGGGTTTCCGAATTTAGTTGAGTTTTTTGGGTAGTTTAGAAAGATTAGAATTTATGTTTCTTTGCCTATATTTTTTGTAAGGTCTGAGCGAGCAGGGAGCCTGGTTCTTCATACCAATTTTCCCTAACTTCTACTTGACAGTAGTTGTCGGGACACACAGAGGTACACGCAGCCTACAGAAGGCCTGCATGCGTGTCCCACGCCCTATCCTCTTACAGCCCACGTTTGAATGCTAGCTGTAGGGATAACAGTAGTGTGTAGGAGTTCAGAGAACTTGAGAGGCAGTCCACCTCTTCCCTGTCATAATTATACATTCTCAGGGGGTTTTCTAGCATCCTGTCTAGGTCTTCCTGGTTCATAGTCCTGTCTCAGATTGTCTTTTTCCTTATAATTCCTGGCATTATTTTTCTTTTCTGTTAGAAGAAGCATCCAAGCCTTCAAGGGACCCTGGTTGTCAGTACCAAAGGCCTCTTCCTGGTCTGGACTGCCTGTTTTTATTTTTTGTCTTAGAAGTTATACATACACGTGGCATGTACAAGGTCAGACCGCATGTACACGCGTCCTGTTTCATCTCAGCACGTGTTCGCACGCGTGTTGTTTTAGTGACAGAAGCATGCTTGACAGGCTACTTTTTGGTCAAGGTGGGGCAGTCATCCCCTCATTTGATGAGAAGTATTCCTCTCAGGTGTTTGAGTCTAGGGTTGAACAGTCAGTAGGTTAGGTCATCTTACCCTTAGCCTACTTTTTCTCAGTTGATAGCGGAACAGAAAATATAAAAGAAAAAAAAAATTATGGTTTTTAGACAAGCTTAAGAGTATTTGTTTTCTTTATTGCCATTGTGTGCCTTTACTTTGATTCTTTGTGGTCTGCCTTTTAAGCCAGAATTTTCCTTTCTTGGTTTTGTGCTTGTCGGCATTTTCCCTTTGTTGCTTTCTTAGCACTTAAATAAAAAAAAATATCTCTTTTTCATTTTCTTCTTTGTTTAAAGAGTGTGTTTCTGCATCATTAGCTAGGGAGAAGTCTTTTTGTTCATAAGTTTTTGCAGTACATTTAGAGCATAAGTAGCTCGTAGTCGAGCGAAATTCCTTTATGTTTGCTGCATAAAATCTTAGAAAAAATTGAAAGGAAAAATAAATATTTCTTTGTGAAAAGTTGCTGAAAATTTTGCATTTAGTAAAAGTCTTTTGTTTCCATTTTTTTTTTCATTTGTTTTTTCTTTAGTCTTTACACATCATCAGTTTCACCTTCATACCCCGTGACATAAGAAAACCCATAAAATAAACGCTAATTTAAAATCTATTAGACTTTTTGTTTGTAGGGTTCATACACTAGTTCAGGACTTAGGGCCTTGGATTAGGTTGGAGAGGAAACTCTCCAAGGCCATTCAAAACTAAACATTAGAGTCTGTGATAGGGAGTGTAGAAGTCTAGTTTCATGGAATTTATCTAGGACCCCCCTCTAACACAGGGGATAAACATGAGGTCACGTGTGGAAAGGTAGCGGAGATAACCCCTCCAAAGCCGGAGCAAGCGTAGTGGAGAACACATATCGAGGGCTTGTTTTTGGATTCCGTCATTTGCATTTTCCATAGGGCTTCATGGGTCTCAAATCCGTTCGAGGTCCTCAATTGTCTTCTGGACCATTTTCTCTCAATACCCTTGACAGGTTTTGGGCTTGATACCCTGCTCATTGTGGTCTACCCGACTTTCGACTGTACCCGCCTGGTGACTATTCGCGTGTTGGCAACCTAGTTGCCAATCTTTTTAGGGATATACACAGGTGACTGCGGGGGTATACCGCAGTACCTAGGACAGAAATCAGACCACACTTTGTAGAGTATACCCAGAGGGTGTTTCCGTATTCGAGTTGCACTTGCACCAGTAAGTTTCTCTAGTGTTGGTTGTTGTAACTGTTCTTCCAACTAGTTTAGTGATTGCTTGTCTTATCTCTTAGAGGCTTCTTTTTAGTGTGTGTTACTGTTTGAACATGTAGAATACCTTAGCATGTCTTGGATCTTCTCACAGAGTGGAGGATCCCGAGCTCCGTCGTTCATGAAGGCTTCTGGGCCTGCCGCCGGTTATACTGGAGCCACCCCCGCCACCATTGAGGCGGAAGCTAGACCAACAAGGGTCTTTCGAAGCGATCGAGTTACAAACCATTGTGCCCGAACAACTCCCGAAGGAATCAACCACCAATCTTGGCTCAGTTGAAACCCCAACCACTGATACCTGGCCAACGGTTATTGTACCAATCCAATTTTACGAAAGCCTATCAGTGCCTCACACAGCTATGGAAACAAACGTTGTTACTTCTTATGGAAATTCTTCCATTCCCACCACAGTTGCTACCACAGGATAAGCATCTCCTAACTTGCCATCATTGGTCTGAGCCACCATGGTCTCGGCCGCAACTACGTCGCACAGTGGACCAAACCCGTCTATGGCGGTGGCCACAACTCCCTTCACACCTAGTGCGACAGGCTCTCTGTTCTCATACGATATGCCTAGTTCGGGAACAAGTCCTGCACTCACTTACTCCACTTTACAGACTTTGGGTATGGGGGCAGGGAGCTCTAACACTCCTCTGCAAGGTCAACTTGGGGGCACTTCTGTCCCTTTTAATGCTTTTCCTTACACTGGAGGTCGTATTCCTCCTTCGTCCCCTTCACTTGGTGGTCCGCATCAGCAGTCTGTCGGGCAGCCTGCACACACTAGTTTATATGGAGCCGGGAGTCAAGGAACACCTGTGCACAGTATGTTGGTAGGTTCGTCACCGTTTGTTTGGAACGGGACGTTTGGTAACAACACTTTCGCATCCACCGCTTTCCCGTCTGGGGGCACTCCCACTTTTGGACAGTCTACTCCAGCGCAGGGTACTATTCCTACGTCGGGGGCACATATAGCAAGACCTTGGAACTCAGAACAAGGATCCGTTCCCTCCTCTGGAATGTCATTATGGGGTAATTCTTCCATAGTCAATGGAACCCTGGACAGACTACTATGCCTCTGCCGTCAGGACCGGCATGGGGTAATCCTTCCCAAAGTCCTTCAAACACGATGCATGCCCAACATCCTATGTCCTTTATGGGAAATCAGTCGATGATGTCTCCACAGATGAAAAATCCTTATGCTGGTCAAGGCCATGGTTTCTACCAGAATCCAGGCCAGCAGCCAAACTTTTCCTGGCAACCTGGTGCCAGTCAAACTCCAGGACCCTTTTTCCCAGGCTATCAACAGCAACCCAAACTACCATTCCTGGCGACGTTACACTTGCCAGATTTGACAAGGTTGTTAAATGATCCTATTTGTCACGATCCACGTTGGCCTCCTATGCCAACGAAGTTTCCTTCAGACATTCCAAAGTTCGAGGCCAAGCCTAACGAAGATCTAGGTGATCATGTGACTACCTTCCATCTTTGGTGTTCATCTAACTCATTGAAAGATGACTCTGTACAGTTGTGATTGTTTCAACGTACTCTTATCGGGAGTGTCATGAAATGGTATATTGAGCTCGATCGCTCAAGATACTCTTCCTTTGGCGAACTGGCGATGGCCTTCCTTAACCATTTCCAGTTGCTTGTGAGATACGACGTTGGCACAGAGTTGCTCGCCAATTTCGAACAGACAACAGTGGACCATATCTCAGATCATATTCGAGAGTGGAGACGCCAGAAGAGTCTAATCAAAGTACCAATCCCACCAGTATTCCTGCTTGAGTGGTTCCTTAAGTCTCTGGTCCCAAAATTATCCAAAGACGTCGCGACTTCCGGAGTTTTCTCCGAAGAAGATGCCATCATGAGGGCTCAACAGTTTGAGCTCATTTATTCTCAGTCTGGTTTATTATACAACATCCTGTCGGATGCACCACGATCGATACTGGATAAAACTAGACAGAGAGCTGGACCATATGCCGATGGTATTGTTGGTTCAACACAAACCAAGCTCGCTAAGCAATTGACAAAGTAGTTGCAACAGTAATCTATACAACACTCAGTGGCTAGCCAGACTACTGCTTTGGCTGCTCCTCCTACCCAAACGTCGGAAGTACACTCCGTGCAGTCGACTAACCAAAAGGCCACCCAGCAGCCTGAAGGGAAGAAAAAACAATGCAAGAAGGGTAAGGGGGATAAAAAACCTACTGATAATGTTGGCGGGGACACTACAGAAAAACGGAAGGCGAGGTATCCATGAAACTTGTGTGCGGAAGACCACCCGACCCATCTTTGTCCTCGACTTACAGAGGCCCAGAAGTTTGTCACACATCAACAACAGGCAGTGTTGACTACTCCTTTTCAACATGGGAAAAATTTAACTCAAGCCTCTACAAGTGCCGAAGGGGGCAGCCAAGAACCTACCCTCCTCCAAACAATCCCTCATCCGCGAGCATATATATGGTTAGGGGTGATGCTTTCATAACGACTAGAGCGCACGACTATAGTAAACCAAGCGCCTCTGAGATGGGTAAGGAAGTTGAACTCCCATCTCTTCCTCTACAGATCAAGAAGACGTTGGGAGAAACAATGACACGCATTCCAAAGGGTGCATTTAAGAAAGCTTCTCACAACCCCAACGCAAGGGCCAACCAGAATTACTCTGTGGTGGAAGATTTATCACAAACCCCTTGTGTGATGTCTACTTTGGAGGTCCTCCAAAGCTTCCCTGCTCAGAGGAAAGCCTTATTAACTTCTTTAGGCTCTACTAAGACTTGTAACCTGGGTACCATCATGTTAGATACAACCAACTTAAAACCTCGTCTACCTTACCACATAGCATTTTAGATAGTAGTGGCTCATCCCATGAAAACTTTTACACGGAATATCTTTCGCACAGTGGTCGACGAGGGCGCATCCACGTGCGTTATGTCGTTAGCATGTTGGAAAGCCATTGGCCATCCCGCTTTGTCTCCATCACCTACTCTCCTCATGGCTTTCGACGGTCGTTCTTTCCGACCACATGGCATCATTCCTTCTTTCCCTGTGCAGTTAGGAGGGAAGACCCTGTGCGTCGAAGTAGAGGTAGTCGATGCTCCCCTCGACTATAATCTCTTGTTAGGATAGAGTTGGACTTATGCTATGCAAGATGTGGTTGCTACAGTTTTTTGAATCTTGTTGTTTCCACACGAGGGTCGGATAGTGACCATCGATCAATTGTCCTTCCCTAGACCTAACCCAGCTTTGGGGGCATCCATGGTTCCCATGATTGATAATCCTCAACCCGGTGTCGTTAACATAGGAGTTGGTTTGTGCCCACCCTTGATAGGTACCTTTGATTACCCACCTCCTCATGACGATGTCAAGTTTATATCTAATCACCACAAGGTTGAGATTTTTCAAGTTTCGTCGTTCCGTACGACTTACTTTGAGGATCCTTGGATTCTTCCTTCCCCATCAGCCACGATGGATGAGACAGGGCACTCCGGCATGTCCATGCCCTTGTCAGCCACTGAAGTAGCATACTTTTTAGTCCAGCAAGCTTCAGCTAACCCTGATCTGACTCCCACACAGGAGTTGGATCCACTTCTAGAGCCTATTTGGGCTCAGGGTTCTCTTGTTACCATCGATTTGTTAGACTTAGTCTTGCCTTCTGACGAAGCAGTAATCGAAGCGATGACTAGTCCGGACAAACCTTGGGAAGATATTCATCACAGATCATATTTCCTCCCAGAGTTAAGCCAAATCGAGGCAGAAGAATTCACTGTTACCATGACGGGAGATCAACCATGTCCTATTAGTCTCTTAGCTACATAGGAAATTTATGTTGAGGGGAATATGGTGATTATCGCTAAAACTATACCTATCAACATCTCCCAAAACCCTGGCGTCGTGGAGAATGTCTTTGTCGAAGCGGATTGCTCCCCCGAAGAGATTCAAATTTACATGGATCTTTTCAAAGAATTCTGGGATTTTTTTGCCTGGTCTTATGAGGAAATGCCAGGTATCGATCCGAAAATAGTTGAACATGAAATCACAACGTATCCTGATCCCAAGCCTATTCGACAGAAACTGCGTCCATTCAATCCTAAGAAAGCAGCAGCCATCAAGATTGAGGTTGAGAAATTGCTCAAGGCAAGTTTCATTTATCCTATTCATTTGACTCAATGGGTGTCAAACCCTGTGCCGATCAATAAAAAACAAGGCACGATTCGTGTATGTACCGATTTCCGTGATTTGAACAAGGCATGTCCAAAAGATAATTTTCCAACACCATTCATTGACCAGATCATTGATGAATGTGTCGGTTGTGAAGCATTTTCGTTCATGGATGGTTTTTCGGGATATAATCAAATCCAAATCAAACCTAAAGACCAACACAAAACGGCATTCATTTGTCCATGGGGTACATTCACCTATCGTAAGATGCCTTTTGGCCTCAAAAATGCTGGAGCCACATTCCAGCGGGCCATGTCTTTTGCGTTTCATGACCTCAAACATATAGTCGAGGCCTATCTAGATGATTTAGCATCACGCTCTCGCAAGCGAATGGATCATCCCAAGCACCTTCGACTAATCTTCGAACGTTGTCGCTACTTCAAGATTCGCTTAAATCCAAACAAGTGAAGCTTAT
>ML787152.1:521499-533027 GCA_009831015.1 Picea engelmannii
TTGCCAAGTACTAGCAGAAATACTACTTTACATGGAGATGAACTTCGAGATCAAAATATTGAAGTTGTTGATCAAGTTATTAATGATGATATGGATGGAGATAACGTTAGTGATTCAAATCAGGAAGATGAGATACATAGATTTATCCAAGACACATTTTCTCCAATGGATGAGGACAACCAGGATGATAATCATGATGTTTATCCTCTACTCGAGAAGTCACATCAACCTCTTTATGAAGGCTCAACAAAAAATCTTTCATCTGCTATATTGTTATTGGTGAAACTGAAGGTTTTGAATGGTTTATCAAACACATGTCTCACACAAATACTAAGGTATTTAATTTGTTAATTATTTATGCCTGCATGTTCACAAATACTTAAAAGGTTCAATTTTTTCCTATATTGCTATTGTTTTCTAATTTGTAAATTAGTATATTGGATGATATATTGATGATGAATATTGTTTACATTGACTTATTGTTTAGAATTTTGTATATTGTTAGGTGATGTTCCATTACCGACGTCGAATATTTTTCCATGCACATATCAAGAAATATATGTGATTGTGAAAGAAATTGGAATGGACTATCAAGCTATTGATGCATGTCCTAATGATCATATCATATATTATGAACAATATGCATTAGAAATGAATGCCCACAATGTCAAATAAGTAGATATCGAACTGATAAAGCGTCAAAGAAGGTGTCTCGCAAAGTTCTTAGTTATATTCCAATAATTCCACATTTCTAGTGGTTGTTCAGGTGCCAAATTGTAACATCCCGCTCTGTCGCACTGAGCGAACTTATTCTTTGAGGAAACTTGCTTGCAAGTGATCTAGATTATTATGCTATTAAAACATTTGACTTTGATTATGATACGTTATGGGTAGATGACATGTTGTTGTACTACATTGACATAGACAGGTTCTATTGACTCGGTTTTACTGAGTGTGCAGGGTTTTGGACCTGGAGGATGCAGAGGCATCGATGGAACCCCTTGGACTCTGGATCGAGTCAAGGAGTGTGTTATTGGGGTTTGATTGTTTTACTGTGATGTTGGTACATTGGATTAGATGATATGATGTGGACATGATCTGACATGATTTGTTGATGATGCAGGCTAACAATAGCTTTCTGACTAGACTCACATATGGAGTAAAGGGGCCACACACGACTACCAGAGAGGTTGAGGGAGAGGTGTGGACAGTAGCCCTGCCATAGCCTACTAGCACTCCCGCCATGGCTCGAACTGTAGGTTAACGATTACCTAGTTCGAGAGGACCCACGATGTCATGAGGGCAGACTGCGATAGTCGCTCATGATGATTCTAAGGGGCGCGCAATAAGGTGGGGGACTTATTCCTTAGAAGCCCTTACTCTCCCATAAGTTCACCTGGCGAAGTGTTGACTCCAGGGGTTATTGATGTCTACCAATTAGTCAAGAGGCGAGTGGCGCCCTTAGAGCACATAGTGCATCCTGAAGGGCACGTCGCGCAAAGAAACAAAAGAGGCGAGTGGCACCCTTGGAGCACATAGTGCGTCCTGAAGGACACGTCACGTTGAGGATGATAAAGGAACGAACCTAGATGGTCCTAAGACAATTAACACATTAAGAAATTTCAAAACAACTCCCCTAATTAAATGTCGTCCAGTCCAGAATCTAAGTTCTAAGTCTAAAACTTCGCTAGGGGTAAAATTTTGTCTACCCTTGAGAAAATATCTCTATAAAAATAAAATAATAAAGTTTAAAATAAAAACCACTTAAGTAATAATTGTGGTCTTCATAAATTTTTGGGTAAAATGAAGAGAGTAAGAACTTAAATAAAATCTGTGGATATAAAAAGGGGTAAAGAAGAATTTAATTATTTAACTTGTGAAAGTGTAAAAAGATATTAAATTAATAATAAAAGGAAAAGAGGTTAAATTGTACAACTGTCGTTTTTAGCTCTAATAAAAAGGGGATAGAGGGAAATTATAAAATTTAGGAAACTAGGGAAAGAAGGTAACATAAAAAGGGAAAGATGGGGAACTTAAGGTAAAAAGCGGGAGGTCAACTTAGTAAGGAATCTGCATTTAAGAACCTTCTAAATTGAACTAATTTAGCAACTTCATTTTAGGGAAAGTCTTTAAAACTTGTAAGGGAATCTAGGGACACCTAGGAGTAAATTTAGGAGTAACTCTAGGTGGGTGAGGGAAATAAGACAATTTAATAAATTAAATAAAATAATTATTGGAGGAATGTTGGGGATGAATTACACTTGTACGAAGGAGAAATTTTAGAAGATTTTTATTTAAAACTTAAATTAAATGAGATTTGGGGAAGAATGGAAGTTCTAAAACTCTATAAAAGAGAGGAAGGAGGAGGAAGAAGGGGATCGGATGTTAGCGTAATGTTACGCTGCCGGATTAGTGACTTTATTGATTTACTTGTGGGAGTTGGGATTTCCCAGCTCGGAGAGGAGTGGTAGCTTGGCCTTGCGAAGCGAGTTGGCAGCTAGACGTACCATCTAGATAGTGTGTGGCCCCTTAGCGGCTCAGGGAGCTAAGGGGGAAGTAGAGTACCCCTAGCGTTGGCTGGGAGGTACCGATGTAGTCTCGACGGTCGGTGAGCGGGAGCGGCACGGAGCGCGCGGACGTCATTCAAGGCAGGCAATAAGGCAACAGTATGATTTTTCATTTGTAGAGTAGAATGCATTAAGACTTATGCTAGGATCTGAAATTGATTGTAAATGGTTTGGGTTATCTTGTTTTCTTTATGGTCTCTGAGCATAATGCGCTCCTTTGCGATTCCACCCTGTGTTTTATTTCACCTCTCAACTATGGATTTAACCGTCTCGGATTAGGAATTTATCACTGAAATTAAGTGTATTGGTGTGATTATTTGTGTTCGTATTTGGCTCCAGTTGCATGGAAATTCGTTCCTCTATCCTGCTTGACTTTTATGATGGAATTTATATGTCCAAGTCGAATCCTAAAGCTATATGTCTAAGTTTTTGATAGAATTTACATGTCTAAAACGCATTAATTGTCTGAACTGACTGTAATGCATTTTATGTTGGAATTTAAGTAATGTAATTTTATGTAGTGTAATTTTATGTTTAAAATTCATATAATGTGTTTTATGTTTAGAAATTCTTTTCTGAATGTTGTAAATGTCTGATTGATGGTAACTCATTTAATGTTTAGAACTGGTTGAAATTCTTGAAGTCGTGCATGTCTGGATAACCATGCACAGTGAGGTTGGAGGCAACATCTAGAATAAGGGGATTTATGCTTTTGTTTTTCAAATTCCCTACCTGTTTTCATCACAACCTCTAAATCATCCCAGCAGTCCATCATTCTAAAAGATGAATCAATTGGTGAAGGCGTATGCTACCATTGGCATCGAAGTTGTATCATACAGTGAAGGTTTTGTATCTTGATTTAAAAGCATGAACCGAGACCTTTTAAACCCGTTTCATTTTGCCTCTGCCATTGCAATAAAAACCATCTAATTTCGCCCTACAACCTGTGTGGAAACCGTTTCATTTTCCTCTGCCACTGCAATAAAAACCATCTACTTTTGAACCTGCATACTATATGAATATCATACCCTTTCACCTCTGCAAACGTAAGTGTGCATCTCTGTAGATGCTACCTTCACCCTTCCCCTGTGAATTGTATAAGCAGTTGTCTGAGTCTATACCTCGACAGTCGTGTTAAGTACGACTATGAGAGGGTTTCCCTAGGACGCTGCCAGGATAGATTGCCACCTCGACAGTCACCGATTTGATTATTGGTTTCTGGAAGATGCCATTTTGACAGTTGCCAAATTGATTCTTGAATTCTGGAATGCACTCACAACCTTTAATTCTCTGGCACTGATTTAGTTGCCTTTGTTTTATTTTCCTTTTATTACTTGGCGGTCGTGACCTGGTAGTCGCTAATTCTACTCCTTGTCAGCGCCTCTCACAGCCACCGTGTTAATGGCTAACTGCAACTTTCCTCATGTTATTAGTTTATGCCTTAATAAGGTGAATGGCTAGTGAAAGAAATGTGTTGGGTTAAAAATGGAATTTAGGTGTCAGAATGAGTTGATTGTGCCTCATAGATTATAGCTACCTGCAGATTTAATAGGGAACTTTTAAATGATTTTCCTTTTTTCGTCAATGTAAATAAGACGTGCATGTAGTCTCCCATCCCAACGGTTGTAATTTGTCAAGTGGAAGAGTATCTTCATTATGGTGATTTCATAGTTATTAAAAATTTATAAAGATGTTCAATATGAATTATTGATATTACTATCCCCTTCCTTGAGATTTCTTATATTACAGTCTTTTTTAATCATTTTTTTTTATATTATTTTGGTAAGGCTGCATGACAATCAAATTTTGGATGTATATAACTCCTTATAGATCAACAATGGCTTCATGATTATTTGCGTATATAATAATCTAACCATCTATCTAAAATTGGATAAAAAGAAATTGTCTTAATATAAAATCTTAGCTGGTATTGTTTAATATAGTTTGTATAGTTTTAATAATTGTTTAGTGGGTATTGTCTTAGTGGGCATTGTACTAAATATAAATTGAATATGGTTAATGTAAACTGGGCATGGTTTTAATATAATTGGATGCATGTATATCTTATTTGATTTGAACATGCTACAACCATTCGAACATGTTACAATAAGTATAGATTTCAAGATACAGTCAGAAGGTTGCCTAGTTTCATTTAACTTTTAATTTAGTTTCGCTTTCCTTCTTTTCATTTAAATAATAATATCCTTCTTTTAATTTTATCCTTCTATTATGTTATGTGGTGAACCAATAATGTACATGAACCATCATAGGGTATACTTTTATTTGTACAAGAGTGGATGAAGAGAATGATTACTTTAGAAACTTGGTTTAGACATCCTCATAGATTTAGGAGATGGTTAAGTTTTAATGATTAAACAATGAAGTGTCTTTATTAATAATAATAAATTATTATTAATATAGTATGGGAAGAGGAATTTGGATAAAAGTGGATATGATGTACATAATCTACTTCTTGGGACATAGTTGGGTGTATTCGTTGACATGATTTTTAGATATCAACCTGAAAACAAAATACTCTTAGCAAACAATAATATTTTAAGGCCGGTTGATTTAGATAGTACGATGATGACATTTGTAAGATTAAAATTGCACAAATGAGTTGGTTCTAAGACTAATTTAGATTTCATCTTAATGTCATCATGCACTTTAGACGTGCGAAGTTGGGCTTGCATTGGAGGTTGGATTAGACTGTGTTAATTGCCTTACTCGGTTTATAATAATTGTCTTTATCGTGAAATTAGAATGAAGGTACACTTCCCAAGCAATACTGTAATAGTAGTGAGTAAATTAATGGGTTAATAATGTTTCACTAATACAGTTTGCCTTAATGTAGCTAACCTGGTTGATTGCGATCTTGATGGTTATGTCTTAGCTTAGTAGGCTTGGTCTGCTTGTGTCGGGCGGGATGTAGACACCTCCTTGTTCCTCAGAACAGTCGCCATCCCTGAGACCTTAAATGGTTAAAATCGATGGGAACCTGGGCTTGAGCATTGCTTATGTGTCTTGGAGGTCCTAACTATTGTAGGGTAGGATGGGCAGGTGGTTATTCTTTTATTCTCGTCGATTGTTTGTCGCCCTTTGCTTCTGGATGCTTGATGTGCATCTTAGATCATTATGTTGTTATTGTAGTTACACGTGCCATGTTCTTCGTTGTATGGCGACGCAGAGTCGAATGTATTTATTATCCCGATACACACGTTCACACACAAAAAAAAAAAATTGTACTTGTTAAGAGGTTGGTCGTCGTAATGAGGAGGTTCTTTACATATGGTATCAGAGCGGGTTAAACCTGCGACTTGGGATTGCTACGGTTTTCGTTGACATGATTCGATTATACTGTTGCTAATCGAGTTGATTGTGTGCATGCAGGTAATCATGGTTAGAGGGCACCACAGAGGCAGACGACGGGGTGCTAGGAGAGGAGTCGCGACGCCTCCAGTAGCGTCAACACCTTAGGGGTATGACCCCCAGGGAGATGAACAGGTTCTCGGACAGGAGCAGATAGCAGTTGGCGATGTTGTCGGGATGATGAGATCTTTTTCGCGCATGTCTGAGGCACTGATCAGCCATTTGGACAGAGATGAGGCCAGAGCATTGGCACCTGCTAAGGTTCCACCGCGCGCTCCAGTTGGTACTGGTAGCATTCACTGCGAACTCGAAAAGGTCAAATTTCTCGAGTTCTTTGGTGCCCCAGATGGCACATCCATCGAGGAATGGTTGGAGAACATGGCGACATGCTTTGCGATTATACCTCCAACATGAAGTTTCGCATGGCGGTCTTTCAACTGAAGGGGAACGCTCTTCTATGGTGGAAGACGCTCCTACTGCAGCTGAACATGGTCGTCAAAGACGTGTCATGGGAACGGTTCCGAGAGAGGTACCTTTCAAAGGAATTCATTGAGCATCAGCTCAATGAGTTCAACGCCTTATGACAGGGAGGTCATATGGTGCCAGAGTATGAGGCTCGTTATATGGAGCTGCTCCGATATGCTCTGCACCTTAACACGGAGAAACTTAAGGTCAATAGGTTCGTGTTTGGCCTTAACGGCAGCCTGCGTGCAAAGGTTAGGATTTTGATGCCTCAAACCTTACATGATGCCATCCAGAAGGCCCTCATAACTGAGGAGGAGCTTAATAGTGGGGGTCATACTAGGACTCTAGCGAGACCAGCAGGGTAGGTTTCATCTGGAACCCAGCAGCACCATACACCAGCGAAACATACGTCAGTATATCATGGCTTCCAGAGGGGATCCACTTTAACTACACCCCAGTGACCACCACCTTAGCAACGGACACCTTATCGGGGACCACTGCATCAGCAGCAGCATCACCCACAGCAGCAGCAGTTTAGGCATGTTCAGCAGAACAAACCAGGGTTCCAAGCCGGTGGGCCGTCATCTTCTACTTTGGGTACTAGGAATATTGGGCCAAAGAAGGGGTGTTGGACATGTGGGGAGCCACAATACTAACGCGACTGCCCTGTGGAGAGGACCAGAGCATCTGAATCAGCCGGACCCACTACCATGGGAGATATGGGCAAGGCCCATCGGATTCATGCAGCAGTGAATAACCGCCAGGCAAAGCACCAGTCGACTATGCTTGAGACGTCAGGTATTGTCGATGACCAAACCCTTAGTATTTTGATAGATCCTGGTGCTACCGAGAGTTTCATTTCTAGTGCAGCGCTAAAAAGGATTAAGCTAAAGGCAGTCGAACAAGATGAGTTTAGCTTCGTGGAGATGGCTTCGGGAGCCAAACATAAGGTTGGAGGAAAGGTTACGGGTTGTGCCCTTAACCTGGGAGATTTTGTCACAAGGGCCACCCTATACGTCATGATCTTAGGATCTTATGATGTCATGATTGGTATGGATTGGTTGGAATCGCACGAGGCGATACTCAACTATAAGAAGAAACAATTGAGCTTGTTCGATGATGAGGGATAGAGAAGTGTGATTGTAGGATGGAACCAAGGATTTTCCCTAAGGTTTGCATCTTCCTTACAGTTACGGAAAAGTATGCGCAAGGGGTGCAAGCTTTATGCGATCCTTGCGTTAAACGAGAAGGGAGTAGCGGAAGGTCTGGAAAACCTTCCAGTGGTGAGAGAGTTTGCGGACGTGTTTCTAGAGGAGTTACCTGGGATGCCGCCAGAGAGGGAATTGGAGTTTACCATAGACTTAAAACCAAGGACTGAACCGATAGCAAGAACACCTTATCGGATGTCGACCCCAGAGTTACAAGAGTTAAAAATGCAACTGAAGGAGTTGTTGGACCTGGGACTGATACGTCCTAGCGTGTCACTGTGGGGTGCACCTGTCATTTTCATACAAAAGAAGGATGGATCGTGGAGGCTTTGCATTGACTACCGTCAACTGAACAAGGCCACGATCAAGAATCAGTATCCCTTGTCAAGAATTGATGATCTATTCGATCAAATGAAGGGTGCGACGGTGTTCTCCAAGATCAATTTGGGATTAGGGTATCACCAGTTGCAGATCAAGGATGATGACTTCCCTAAGACTACCTTTAAGATGAGGTTTGTACATTATGAGTTTATTTTTTTACCATTTGGACTGACAAACGCCCCAGGGGTATTTATGAGTTTGATGAACGGGGTGTTCCGTGAGTACTTGGACAAGTTCGTCCAAGTGTTCATTGATGATATTTTGATTTACTCTCATACAACAGAGAAGCATGACGAGCACTTTTGCTTGGTATTACAGTGTCTACGAGAGCACAAATTGTATGGGAAATTGTCCAAATTCTCTTTTTATCAATCGAGGATTCACTACTTAGGGCATGTCATCTCCGGCGAAGGCATCGCTGTGGATCCAGCCAAGGTCGAGGCTATTATGGGATGGTCTGCACCGACAAATGTCATGGAAGTGAGTAGCTTTATGGGTTTAGCAGGATACTATCGACGGTTTGTCGAGGGATTTTCGAAGATAGCAAATCTGATCACGAAATTGCAGAAGAAAAACAAGAAGTTTGTTTGGACCAAGAAATGCGTGGAAGCATTTCGGAGGCTTAAGGAGTTGTTGACAATAGCACCGATACTAAAGGTCCCTGACATGGATGCGGACTTCTTGGTATGCACAGACGCATCCAAGGAAGGCTTCGACGGAGTCTTGATGCAAGACAGACGAGTGATTGCTTACATTTCGAGGAAATTGAGAAGGCATGAGGAGAACTACACGACGCACGATTTGGAGTTACTAGCCATCGTATATTCCTTGAAGGTTTGGAGACACTACCTTGTTGGAAGAAAATTTGAATTAAAGACTGACCATTGTGGACTACAACACATTTTTACGCAAAGCAACCTAAACGCGCGACAACGGCGTTGGTCGGAATCGCTCAACGAGTGTGACTTTGAGATTACTTACATAAAGGGAACAGTGAACCAAGTGGCAGATGCTTTGAGTCAGAGACCACGCATCTTCTCAGTGTTGCCTCTTCAGATGAATCTACGTGAAAAGATTCTAACTTTACAGTGTGACGATGACTGGTACAAAGAGGTCGGGGATTTTATCGGACAAAACACAATGATGGTACCACGATATGAGGGGTTTTCATTTGATAGTGATGGGTTATTGAGGTTTAAAAGTCAGATTTACATACCACCAAATGCCAAGTTGAGGATGTTGATCCTGAGCGAGGCTCATAGAGAAGTTTACATGGCTCACCCGGGAGTCACGAAGATGAGGGCAGACCTTAAAACCTTATTCTTCTGGAAGGGAATGAAGGCTGACATAGTCAACTATGTGGCCAAATGTCTAGAGTGTCAGCAGGTAAAGGTTGAACATAGACACCCAGAAGGATTACTTCAACCACATGCCATTCTGGAATCGAAATGGGAGGTTATTTCGATGGATTTTATTGTTGGATTGCCACTGACAGCAAGGAGACATGACTCAATTTTCATAGTAGTAGACACTTTGATGAAGAGTGCTCACTTTATTCTTGTGCGTACGACGTATAAGGCACCTGACATTGCTAGAGTTTTCATCAATGAGATTGTGAGGCTGCATGGCGTGCCTAAGAGGATTATATCCGATCAAGGATCGGTGTTTACTGGATTTTGGACGAGTTTCCAGGAGGCCTTGAGAACCCAACTTAACTTTAGTATTTTGTATCACCCAGAGACTGACGAACAGACCGAACGAATGAACCAAACCTTGGAGGACATGTTGCGCATGTACATGATGGACCAACAAAAGCGTTGGGAGGAATTTTTTCCACTAGTGGGATTCTCTTACAACAACAGTTACCAGAGCACCATTAAAATGGCGCCTTTCGAGTTTCTTTATGGGCGACCGTGTCAGACGCCCTTGATTCAGGATCAGCTTGAGGATAGGGTCCTTGATGAACCAGAAGAAATCCAAGAAATGGAAGAGAAAATGCAAACCATAAGAAAAAGGATTAAAGAAGTGCAGGATCGACAGAAGAATTATGCCGATGCACATCGTGTCGACCCTAGTTACGAGGTCGGAAATCAAGTCTTCTTGCGGGTTAAGCCACATAAGAGTTTGATTAAGTTTGGGAAGGGAGATAAACTCTCTCCTAGGTTCGTGGGGCCTTTCGAGATTGTGGAGAGGAAGGGGCCCGTGGCCTATCGACTACCCTTGCCTGATTCCTTGAGGCGTATGCACGATGTTTTTCATGTATCTATTTTGAGACATTATATTAGTGATCCTACACATGTTATTGACATGAGTTCCTTGAAGGTATCGAATGAGGGAGCGCTCACAGCTGAGCTGATTTGCATCTTAGATCATCGTGTTCGAAAATTATGACATCGAACGGTAGATCAGGTCAAGGTCCAGTGGAACAATTATAGTCTACACTCAGCGACCTGGGAGGACGCATATGATATGCGCCAGCAGTTTCCATTTTTGTTTGATAGATAGACATATGATACTGTGATACACTTATTTTCGACATCTATACTGTGAAACTTCAGGATAAGTTTAGACCAAGAGCGGGTGTATGTAACATCTAGCTCTGTTGCACTGAGCGATCTTATTCTTTGAGGACACTTGCTCGCAAGTGATCCGGATTATTATGCTATTAAAACATTTGACTTTGATTATGATGCATTATGGGTAGATGACATGTTGTTGTACTACATTGACATAGACAGGTGCTATTGACTCGGTTTTACTGAGTGTGCAGGGTTTTGGACCTGGAGGATGTAGAGGCATCGATCGAACCCCTTGGACTCTGGATCGAGTCAGGGAGTGTACTATTGGGGTTTAATTGTTTTACTATGATGTCGATACATTTGATTAGATGATATGATGTGGACATGATCTGACATGATTTGTTGATGATGCAGGCTGACGATAGCTTGCCGACTAGACTCACATATGGAGTAAAGGGGCCACACACGACTACCAGAGAGGTTGAGGGAGAGGCGTGGATAGAAACCCTGCCACAGCCTACTAGCACTCTCATCGTAGCTCGAACTGTAGGTTAACGATTACCTAGTTCGAGAGGACCCATGATGCCATGAGGGAAGACTGTGACAGTCACTCACGATGATTCTAAGGGGTGCGCAATAAGGTGGGGCCTTATTCCTTAGAAGCCCTTAGTATCCCACAAGTTCACTTGGCGGAGTCTTAACTCCAGGGGTTATTGATGTCTACCAATTAGTCAAGAGGCGAGTGGCAACCTTGGAGCACATAGTGCGTCCTGAAGGGCACGTCGCATTGAGGATGATAAAGGAACGAACCTAGATGGCCCTAAGACAATTAACACATTAAGAAATTTTAAAACAACTCCCCTAATTAAATGTCGCCCAGTCCAGAATCTAAGTTCTAAGTCTAAAACTTCGCTAGGGGTAAAATTTTGTCTACCCTTGAGAAAATATCTCTATAAAAATAAAATAATAAAGTTTAAAATAAAAACCACTTAAGTAATAATTGTGGTCTTCATAAATTT
>ML787152.1:551964-565906 GCA_009831015.1 Picea engelmannii
ATCTTGCTAAAAGTCAAAATATCATCCAAGGAGGCTACAATAAACAAGTTCGAGAAATGGTCTTAAGATATCATCCATAAATCTTAGAAGTGTTGTCATAGTATTGTGTAATATAAATTGCATAATGACTCACTCATGCAATCAATGTGTTTTCTTGAAAGTAATATTCCAAATTATTCTTTGTGTATATTGTCATATTGGTATCCTTACTTCTAATCCAACTTCATGATAACACATGCTTACAATATTTGGTTGATTAGTGCCTTGATTATTTGTAGGGGATATATATATTACAATATTACAATGTAATAGTAATGCCATATTACAATGTAATATGGCATTACCATATTACATTGTAATATGGCATACAATATGGTATACCATATTTCATGTAAAAAAAAAACCTAAAGTCATCATCGCAACTTCGTCGCAATTTGCCACAAATTTCCGTCGCATATACAGCATGTGCGTCGTAAATCTGGTTTTGAGATATTACACTCGTCAATATTACCACGGATTTTCATCACAAGTTGCGACGGGATTTTGTCGCACATTCAGCAGCTGCGTCGTAAGTTATTGGCTTGGCATAACTTTTCATCTCAATTGCAACAAAGTTTCGTCGTAATTGCCACATTTCTTCGTTGTTATTGCGACGATATTTCGTCGTAATTGCGACGATGCATAGAGTCAACCAATATTGAAGGTGGTGACACGTGGAGAGCTAATTTCGTCGATGTTTCCACGCACACCTAGATCGTGGATATTGCGACGAAATTATTCCAACAAAAACAAATCTCGGCTTTCGTGGAAATTGCAACGGATAAGTGTGGCAATATCAACAAAAAACTGTCACAAATTTGGTCATATGTACTAGTGTTGCCTTTCGTCAGCGACTTGCTTCAATTCCCTTTCGACCCATAGTTCAATGTAGCTTCCCAATGGGGCGATGTTGATCTCATTCTATATTTCTATGTTGAAAATTTACTTTTCTAATTCCCTTAGATCGATAGAAATATTATGCGGAGCCTGATCAATTTCTTCATTTTGTACTGAATAGTCGACTAGCCAATTGTCCACGTCATCTTCACCATATTCAAGGATGTTGTAAAACTTTTATAAAGACAACACCTTAAAAATATCAACTTGTTTATCGAAGGCTTGCTTAGTTAAGGGCAATGAGTTGATGATTAACTTGCGGTCTTGGACCTCGTTGGTCCTTCTAGCTAAGTCTATTTTGGTAAGCTTTGTGAATAATTTTTCTTTCTTTGATATGGCTTGTTCACATGATTGGACAATGAGATGCAGGTTCTTCACTTTCTCTTTCCATCATGCATTTAATTGAGTGATCCAGTATTTGGAGGGGAGATCTTGTTGTCTTCTTCTCGTTTCTGTCATGTTGTTGACATGGGTGCCAAAAGGAAGGACCATGTCTAAATAGAAACGTTCTTCATTTTTTAAATCCGCCTGCAAATGTTCGAGCAAAGTATGTTCCCTCGTTCCAAGGGAAGCCATACTTTGTGATGTTTCCCACACCTCAGTAATCAGTTCCATTCTTTTCTTAATAGTATTCTCCACATATCCTCTACACGATGCAAGGAGGTTGGAGGATCCTTTTAACTTGGTTGCAGGGGTGGAAGGCATGGCTATTGCTAAAGGACTGGAAAGCAATGGCATAGGAATCAAAGTTTCCTCCAATTCCTTGACTCGGTCCTTCAGTCTAGAATTATTTCCCTCAATGCCTCCAATGGAATCATCAAGAACATATCTGGTTGCTCTGTGAAGATGAGAGATTTGGGACGGTTGCATGTTCGCAAGGTTAACCTCTGAACGAGATTTTCCTTTCTTATTTTTTACATCTCTATTTTCCATAATTAATTTTTTAGACTCGCTGTCAAAAACAGCGCTCTGGAATACGAAGGATTCATCTTCGTCAAAAATTTCAGTATCAACTGTCCATTGGACGACTATGCTGGATTGCGTCTCCGGGTTGATCAAGGTTGTGGAATACGCTATCCAGATCAGTCTCAAGTTCCATGTTCTCACTCTCAATTTCGGGCTCTTCCGCCTGCCCTACAATTTTTTTTTCTCTTCTTCTCCACGGAAAGCTTGTGAGAACTATCAATTTTAGGATGAGGAGGGTTGTTATCTCCTCCTTCGTTTGAAGAATTCTGGGTTATTTTCTTATTGTGGTGGGTCGTTGGACCGATACTTCGGGATGTCGTACTTTTGGGAGTGTTATTCATCGATTGAACACTCTTCTCACTGGGGCCTTTTCCCTGTTGCTTGTACAATTCAATGGTGCTTTGTAGTGTGTCTAGGTCGCTGACATCAGAAGCAGGAGTGTTTTCGCCAGTGTCTATGTTTTCATTCATGTGTTTCTGGAAAAAAGAATTGTCGAGGCCAGGTGTAAGTAAATGTTCTAAAAAAAATTATTAGGGTCGAACCCTCTTAGGCTTTCAACATATCTTAGGTTCAAGTTGTTGAAATGGTCTGTGAATTCGTCAATTTTGTTTACACTCCTCAACATGAAGTCCTTGACTTTCCAAGGCAGAGGAATGAATTGTTTGTTTCTCTTCTCATGGAATAGATGCAACCAATAGTTGTATTACCTTGCTATTTATGTAACAAACATTATGTCTGTAATGTGACATGGAAGGAGAGCAGGTTTTTCCTTGGAGACAAAAATCCTTATCACACTGTAATTATCCATTTGTTCAAGTTCCCCCTTCCTGTCCAAAAACTTGGTTGCCTGGTCAGATATGTGGGGAGCATCTTCTCCTAACAATAAAACTTTGAAAATAGAGACAAAGTCATTAAAAAACTCATAAAAACAGTAGGAGGCCTTGTGCTTCCACAAGGCCTGGTACCAGAAGGTTACTGGGTCGAATTCCCAGTTTACCTTCTTGGATAGCGACAGTTTTGGAAACTTACGGCAATGCGCTATCGCAAAAACCAAGTAGGATGACATATAAAACTTCTTCTCCTTTTTGAAGCTTGACAATTGGGAACAAATTTCATGGGAAATTAGCTTCCCCCAACCAAAAATGGCTTGTTCCTTGACTATGAAATACAAAATATAAAGAACCATGTGGGAAATAGTTTTTGTGGATTCATGTCTCGTTATTCTTGTAAACAGCCAGGCAATTTCCCGGAATGGATTTCTAAATGAACTAACCTGCAAGTTTGTGATATCTTCAGGAACTGCCATCAGGTCTTCTAGGAACTTGGGTAAGAGGTCCAACCCGTTATTATGATTTCTTAGGAACTGCTTGGAGTCTTCTCCTCTGAACGTCAATGTTGGCTCCGACAATCTTAACATCTGGTGGAAGACCTAAGGTGACAAAGAAACAAAAGAGTGGTCCCGCAGTGGAATAATTATTTGGCCTGAAATATATTTATCGGCGCACCAAGAGACCAACTCCTTACATTCAAAAACTTCAGGGACACAGCCTGCATGAGCAATCCCATAGTCCAAATTATTTTGTTCTTGGCGGAAGGGGATGAGTAGAAAGAATATGCCCTGGACCACTGTAATTTCTGGTCCTCGTGCTCGAAGATGTTCACTGTATCTCCACAAAATTGTTGTCGAGTTGGTGCCATAAGTTTATGAGAACGTCTGTTTGCTCCAGACAATGCTTGAAATGAACAGTTGGAGGGGATAATATAACCCTCCACAAATGTTGGCTCAATGCGTGTGAATGAGAAATCTCCTCGATCCTTTCGCTCATTAATGACAATCTCTATGGGTGTTGCATGATGAGTTGTTAGCAGTAAAGCTTACTTATTGCACACTTAGAAGTGCAAAGGTGGCGGGTACGGCGAAGAGAAATTAAGGATTGGAGGTTTCTTGAATGTGCCAACCCGACGTCATGCGAACGGCATTCCATTATGTTTGAAATTAACACTGGGAAGGGATAATATAACCCTTCGAAAATCTTAGTTTAATGCGTATTAATGGGAGATCTCCTCGATCCTTTCACTCATCAATGACAATCTATATGGTTCGTGCATGATGAGTTGTTAGCATTAAATCTTACTAATTGCATATTTAGAAATAAGACCTTATATATATAGATATATATATATATATATATATATATATATATATGTGTGTGTGTGTGTGTGTTTTTATAATATATTTTTTTATAAACAAGTGTGAAGGTGACGAAGATGAGGAAGAGAAAGTAAGGAATGGCCAAGTATGAAAAGCGGTCGGATGGGCTTCAAAATAGGGTACAGAGGATACTCAGCAGAGGTGAGTGCATGACAGTCAAATTGTATGTCTCGGAATTGTTTACTGCAAAACGCGTAAAACGGAAGAGGGCATGATGGGGCAATTCAGTGGCCAATTTGTATATTTGTGGAATTCCGAGAAAGTGGCTAAGTTTGGAATAGGGAAACGGTCGGTCGAACTCGTTTTCGGAATTAAGGATTGAAGATTTCGTGAACGGACCAACCAGACGACGTGCAAACGACATTCCAGATGTTTGAAATTAACACTCGAAAGGGATAATATAACCATCCGAAAATCTTGGTTTAATGCATATTAATGGGAGATCTCCTCAAATCTTGGTTTAGCATTAAATCTTGCTAATTTCATACTTAGAAATAAGACCTTGTGTGTGTGTGTGTGTGTGTGTGTGTGTGTGTGTGTGTGTTTATAAACAATCTTTTTTATTATAAATAAGACTCTTTTATGGCTTATAGCTTTAGAAATGATCTTATAAAGACAGTTACAGCAAGAAATAGGACGGAAATCATCAATAGAAGAGGGATTGTCCGCCTTGGGAATTAAAGCAATGAAAGTAGCATTTAGTGGTTCATGGATATTCCCATTCTTCCTAGATTCGTTCACCACTTTTAAAATCATTACCCAACAAGTCTTAAAAACCCAAAAAAAAATTGATCAGCCATCCATCAGGACATAAAATCTTTCCCTTTTGAAAAGAACGCATGACTACCAATAATTTATTTTCAGTAACCTCTGCCATTAATGACACACATTCTTCCTCCTCCACAAAATGAGGGAAAAGCCTGGCAACATTAACAATTTCAGCAATGGAAGATCCTGCCTGAGCCTTGAAAAGATCTTTAAAATGAGAAATCCCCAAAGTTGACAGACCTTGAAAAGAATTGACCAATTGTCCATCCCCCTGAGTAAGACCCCAGATAGTGTTTGTCATTTTCCTTCCTTTGGAAAAGGAATGAAAGAATTTTTTATTCTCATCCCCGCAGGAGAGCCAGATAGCATGACTTTTGAGTCTCCACAAAGCTTCCTTATCAGCCAAAATAACCCTCCACCAGAGTTCCAGTCGAACCAGTTCATCTTTGTCCTCCCTAGAACAGAAAACCCTACCAGGGCCTACCTGCCAATCCAACATGGTTTTTTCAATGTGTAACAACTCTTGTTCCTCTTTTAATTTTTCCTCATGTGCCTAGGAAATGGTTGCTTGTTTTATTTTTTTTAGGTTTTTTAGAAATAATATAGTAGCATGATTAGATGGATTTTGTCCAATGGGGATCCACAGCTTACAAACAAAGGCTTGATACTCTATATCCTTTAACCAACCCTCAAAAAATTTGAAAGGGTTGGGAGCCCGTCGAACCCTACCACATAATTCCAGTACAATCGGATTGTGGTCTAATTCACCGCTACAGGAAACCCATTGACGAACAAAGGCCAAGTATTCCACCAGTTCCTCCTTCAGAAGGAAACGATCCAAGCATTTAGCAACACGCTCATCCCCGATCCGCCTATTCCTCCAAGTCAACTATAATTTTACCCGCTCAATATCCAACAACCCATGGAGATCAAGAAAATGAATAAAGAAATTGGTCAAAGGGTTTGGGTTTGTACGAGGTCCCCAGACCTCTGTCACACCTAAGGAAAAGTTTAAATCGCCACCCAAAATAACCTCCTTATTAGTGAACCAAGAACACTTTTCCAGAGATTCCAATAACGGTGCCTATCAACATAGGGTCCATAAATGTTAACCAGAGTCAAGGAACGACCCAGCTCAACAGAAAAAATATTGAGACCGATCCCTGATTCAAAACCCCAAATCCTTTCACAGTTACAATGCTTGAGATACCATACAGTGGCCAGTCCCCCAGAACATCCCTTTGCATCCACCGCTGCAAAGGACCAACTTGGAAACAGAGATTCTAACAACACAACCACCAATTCACTAACCCCCAAAGTTTCTTGAAGAAAAATAACATCTGAAGAGACAACAGCGACTAATCTTTTTAAGGATGATTTTTTTACAGGGTTTGCCAACACCCTACAGTTAAGGGAGAGGAATTTCATAGAGAAACAACCTCATGGGATTGCTTTTCTCTAAGCTCCAATTCAATGGAAGATTGTCTGCCAAAGGCCAATTCAATCCTGGCCCGATCTTGAGCCAAGAGTAAATGTGATCTCCTGCCCTGACCTCCCGACGAAGAAGGAGCTCAAGGAAGAGAGCCCAAACCTTGACCAAGAAGTTCCCCCTCACCACATTCTCCAAAGTCCTCAGTTAGTATGGCCATGTTATGGATAGAATAGTGAATCCTAGACCCATCTAAAGAATAGATACCGGAAGATGATTGGCTGCCTGAAAGTGAAGGATTCCCATTCAAAGCCAAAGGAGAGATAAAAAGGGAAGGAACAAACTCTGGATGAAGGACAAGACCGGCAGAAGAAGTAACCAAGCTGCCCACAGCCCCAATTGACATTGAAGGGAAGGAATCATCTAAATCAAAATTAACCCCCAACACCATATTACCAACAACTGGGGCAAAAGGGGTACTAATTGAAGGAGGAAAGAGAACCCCAACAGGTGAAAAAGTGAAAATAACCTCCTTAGGGCGAGGCTAAGTGAAAAGAGTGGAAGAACCCAAAGTAGAAAAAGTATCAAACCCCAAATTGTCGGATGGAAGCAGCATATTAGAAGTTAATGAAGGAGCAACCGGAGAAAAGGAAATCGACAGCTTACCCAACACCAGAAGAGACCTTGGACAAGCCAATTTAGGGGACTTCAGTACCTTTGATCGATCTCAGTCCTTGTCGCTCAAATCAATATCAACAAATGCACAGGGGTTCTTACCCCTATCCCTACCAGATATATGAACCTTTGATACCTCCGCAGGAGCTTCCCCAGTTGCCCCAGACCCCAAATCTACACGCCTTGGCGCAGCAACAGGATTGGCACCCATAGAGCCCCACAGCTTCCCCTTGAAAGGCAATTTACAATCCGCTACACCATGACCATAGATATGGCATCTATGACACCTGAAAGGGATGCCTTCATAATCCAAAGGCTGAATAAAGGTTCCAGAAGCCGCCTCAATAGTCAAATCCTTGAGTAAACCTGAAAGAAGATCCAACTTCACCAAAATCCTGGCCACAGACATCAAACCTGTGTCCTCAAAATACATATCCATTTCAATGAACTCTCCCAGTCTGTTACCAATGGCTGAGAACCGCACAGGGTTCCAAAACTACATAGGGAGACCCGATAACCGAGCCTAAACGAGAACCACATCCACCCTCTCCCGCTTAGCATCGAAATTGGGAGTCCATCGCTTAGGAAAAATATGTGTTCCAGCCATACACCAAGTTTTAGACAAAGCCCATAAAACATCAGTAGTGGCAGAGAAGACGAAGGTGAACCAGCCCTTAGCTAACAAACGAATACTTGGGGGATGAGTAATATTAGAACCCCAAGTATTATCCACCCAAGATCGCAAGAAAATTACACCCAACCGCTTCCTGCGAGCCCTGCCCACCATGACCAGCTTAGAAAACTCAACCACACGATCCATGTCAATATCCTCACCAAAAACCAAACTAGCCAAATCAGTCTTGTCCCACACACACTAAGCGCCTTTATGAGCTGAAAGCTTTGGACCCACCGTAGGTTTTGGACCCACCCGAACCTCAGCGCAAACGAAACCTTTAGAGCCATGGTTTTGGAGAGGAGATTTAGTTCACCCAGCAACCTCGGCCGGAACCACAACTCCGCTAAAAATCTCTCCCACAGTGATAGCAGCTTCCAGAAAAGTGCCAGAGTTGTTGAGGACCTCCGACGGAGAAAAGGGGGCACTTGTATCTGCCACTTGCAAGCCCTTTTGTTGAGTACCCCAATTGTCCCCATCGAAAAGAGCCCCAGGCTCGAGACCAAGGCACTCAAAACCACCCTCCGACGGAGTTAGAAGATGAGCCAACCCAAGATCGAAAGCCCTCAAGGAAACCATCGAAGACTCACTAACCAAAGCAGAGGAAAAAGCCAAACCATCTAAATAAGACAAATCGGTCAATTGTGGAATCTTTGAGCCCGGGGAAGATGTCAGACCAGATTTTGAACCCACTGGGTTCACCGCCAGAACCCCCAATGATACACTGACAAAGGGTTTTGGGACCCTTGCCACGGGATCTCCCCAATTCCACCCGAAATCGACAGAGTCTCTGCATCCCATGTCGCCTCCATTCAAACAAGGAAAAAGAGAAAACAAGGAAAGGTGGGGGGGTGATCCCACCAAAACCAGCACGCCAAAAAACGAAGCCGCACTGGACCAGGAAGAAACCAGCCCCAACCGAGAACCCCCCATCAACCCACAGACCACCACACAGTTGAAACTGGAGTAAACCCTAACCTCCATCGCCATCGCCTGCCTCTGCCTTCATCATCACAACCCTCCTTTGCATAATCCTCAAGATTTATAGTTAATAATTTCAATCCTTAATTAATTAATCCAACAATGCTCAAGATTTTACATTTAATCCTTTAGTATTTACAACATATTACATAAGTAAATTCGGTGTTATGGTGTTTATTTAAGATTTCTCCAATCTCTTTAATCTAATCTATGTTGAAAAGGAAGCTTGATACATAGATATTCCCTTGATATTGTCAAGGTCAACAAAGAGGCCATGATTTAGTTGTGTCATCACGGGAATGTTTTAATTATAGTAAAAGTTATTTTTGTAAAAGCATTTATGTTAAAAGGCTTTTTTGCCTTATTCTTTTTAGAACTAGTATGGTTGCATCGAACATATGTATTGTATACCTTGTCCTTAATGTAACCTTATTTGTTGAAAAAGGACAACTACTAAGAACCATAACTCATTTATTAGATAATTGTTTAAATTCCAAGGTAAAAGTTTTTCAATTATGCATATGATTGGGTTCATCAATCAATGTTTGATTTCATGATTAAAAGATAAGCATTGGAAATGTAAGACTCCTCTGAATCTCTTTTACATTTAAAAAATTATAGTTTACAAAAACATACTATAATACTTTATCTATTTGGAAATTATTCCCCTGTAATTTGAATGACGGCTATCTTGTCATGTGATTCTCCATATACTTAGTTTTATATTTTTCCATTTGCTTGAAGATCATTTGTGATCGAGACTATTTCCTCTTTTTATCTCAAATAATCTTTATTGTTTCAAAAAAAAATAACCTAAAATATTAGTAAAAATGAAGTATTGTATTGTGTTTAAAGTTAATGATAGAATCAAAGATTGGAGTAACATACCTCAGAACATATTTTCTAATAAATGTCTTTTGTGTGTCTTTTCTAATATAGATAAATATGAAAATACAAGATTAAACTAAAGCATTGAGTGCAGAGTCGTGATAATAAATAAACTTCAAATATAAAATAGTTAGGATCCTTAAAAAAAAATAGAATTGAAACCATGAAACCATATTAATTAAATTTTGATATTATTACTTCATGCATTAGATTAATGAAACAATACACTCTTAAATAGAGATAAGATTAAATTTGGAATATTTCTTATTTAGTTTTACAATACATGGTCTCACCTCCTTATTACCTTAGAATAGTATAATAAATAAAAGGATGCCACATGGAATTATGAGCAATGGTCATATCTAGTTAATAGTTTTAAGTATTGTGATGTATGTCATTAGTATAAGAATAGAAATGTTATGAAATTTTATTATATTTCCTAAATTTAATATATATTTGTATAAATGTTATAATATATGTTATAAGAGATTATTGGATCCAAAATACCTTACTAAGTAGTAAGGGAACTATGTAAATAAGTATTAAATTAAATATTTAAATGGTTACATTTTAAATATTTATTAGTTAATCAATTATTAATATTAAAGAAAGAAAATTGAACCCTTTTTAATATAAACTATACAGTAAGTAAGTAAGAGTGAGCTTGAAAAAAAAGTTGAAATTTGGGGGGCTCGGGCGCGACTATGGTTTCTCTAGCCGCATCCCCTCTCGCAGGCGCTCGACTCTGCCTCTTTCCATGACAGCGTGTCTACCTTCGGCAATTCTAGACTGGATCTGGTGCGCCATTTGTGTGGCCCTTCGCTTGGATAGGGTTCTTGCACTTCGATCTGCTGGTGGCTGCGCCCTCGTGGGCTGCTTTGTTTCCCCCCGCCTCTTTCCTTGACGGAGAGTCTCTTCCTTTCTTGGGCTTGGATTTGCTGGTGGCTCCACCCCCGTGGGCTCCTCACCTTGTCTGCGTCGATTCGGGACTAGACCCGATGCTCCGTTCGTATCGAGTGGCCCTTGGCCTTGATGTGGTTTTGCTTTCTGGTCTGGCATAGATGTTACTCTGGTTATTGTCGTGATGGGAGGTATTATGCCTCTCGAATCTGATGGGGCTTCATCCTATCGGTGGCTCTCTCCCTTGGAGCTTTGGTGGATAGGTTTTGGGTCTCTGGACTTCAGATCTGGTGTTTTTTGCAGCAATTGCTGGGTATTTTGCTACTTTTTGGAGGTTGGATCGAAGCTTTGAGGTCCATCTTTTGAACGTGGATCTGTGGATCTGCATTTTGAGGTCATTTATTGGGCGTGCAGTTCTGGCCTATCTTTTAGATGTTGGTTTTACTTAGTTGTTGTTGTATTTTATCTTCTCTTTTACCCATGATTGGGAGTGCTTCATGCACCTGTAAAATGTAGTTTGGTTCTCTTTGGATGAATAAAATTACAAATTTTTCCGAGGAAAAAAAAATTAAGAGTGAACGTATACATTCGGTCCCAATCCCTTTTATAGTGCCAATAAATAAATAGTATTCTAGGGCTTGAAACTGGATAAATGATTGTATCAATGTATATAGGGCTAGGGCTTGAAATAAAGCTTGAAATTGAATGCAAGTTCCAATTCAAACCTTAAGTCCCAATTAATCCCACTTAACACAAGTCCTGAAACAAATCAATAGAAAGTTGAGGGTAGAAGGGGATATGGGTAGTTAGTAACTGATGGATAGGCTTTTTCGGGATCAATAGAAAGTTGAGGGGAGAAGGCTAGATAGGTGTGTCAATAGCAAACTGGTGGGCCTTTAGTGGGATACCCTTCCTTGGGCTATTGAATCTCATCCTAAGGTGAGACAGGGTAATCGTACAGGGAACTAATATCCAGGCATAAACTATATTGTAAAGGCACGACAACTCTGCAACATCTTTTGCCTTTACAAATTGGATCTTGGTGTCCATGGTCTTTTCCTCTCTACCATTGAAAGCCAACTTCATTCGCCTCTGCTATTTCTTCTCATGAGTAGGCCAACTCTGCAACATCTTTTGCCTTTACAAATTGGATCTAGGTGTCCATCGTCTTTTCCTCTCTACCATTAAAACCCTTATGGTTGAACCTCAATTCAACTACAATGGGGTTTAGGATAACTTCCCTTCTTTACAAATTGGATCTAGGTGTCCACGGTCTTTTCCTCTCTACCATTGAAACCCTTATAGTTGCACCTCAGTTCAACTACAATGGAGTTTAGGATAACTTGCCTTCTCTAGCGTAGCCTAGCCTAGCCTAGCCCAGCCATGCCCAAACAGTGGGTTATAGGTCGTCTAAGGGCAAGAGACTAATTGAATCTTTGAGCAAATGTGCAACGTTGAATTAGTCATCGTCCCAACCATGCTGCTGGTCTGAGCGTGTTTCGACCTACCTGCTGATCGAGATCTTGTTGATACTGTCTGTATCGATCTTGATAATTGTTGAGATCTAGTCTCTTTCCATGCCTGATCTTTGATCTATCTCTCCTCAACCTTGTTACCTCGCGAACCATCCCACACAACCCTTGCACCCATCGTATCACAGTTCACCTATACCACTCGTCGTAGTTCCCAATAGCGCATGGAACCTACCAACATGTAAGAACGGGCGACTGCAGCACCACCTACAAGCACTGTTGAATTTTAAAACAGCACCCATTTTTTCTTCCCTCGATACGCCCTTGTGAAATGAAGATTCCTTTAGAAACAAAATGGATTTCTTCATGTGTCATACCAGATTCGGCAAGGTCAATAGTATCTGCGCAGGTCACAACAATTGGATCAGTAAGGTCAATAGTATCTAGTATCTCTGCTCAAAAAGAGGAAGAGATAACGAACGGGTCTACTCTACTGGTCTCTCTGCTCACAAAGAGGTGACGAACGGGATTCTTTTTCTAGTCTCTGGACCAAGGAAAGACATATCAATTCATTCTCTCTGCTACTTCACTAGGCATTGCTCACAAAGAGGTAACGAACGGGTCCCTGATCTTCATCCCTAACTTCAAAATCTTCACCCCTATCACTAACATCACAAACATCTGGAACCATCCAGGTATTTACCTCACTCACAAATTGGATCTTGTTCTATATATGGCTCTCAATCTGAAACGTCCGAATATGGCTCTCGATATGGAACCGTAGCTACTGGCTCTGCAGGATATATGTAGGCAATGGTTGTTGTAGGCTATTCTATTGTTGGTAGTGCTATCTTAACTGTTGGTGCTATATAGGATCTGCTAACTACTGCTATATTAGGATCTACTACCTTAGGATCTGCTATATTAGGATCTACTGCTGGTGTTATATTAGGATCTGCTAACTACTGTTATATTAGGCTATCCTCTGAAATAGGTGGCATTTGTTCCCTTGTAATATGGTCTAAATTGCCTTAACGTTGTATGCTTGGACCTGGAAGAGGGAGTGGGTGCACAACTCTAGAGATTGCTCCAGCCAGCAACTCGGTAGTAATCACTAGCTTTGATGGAAGTGACGGTACAACAGCACTGAGAGGTTGTATTATCTGCATGCCATTCTTTCGTCGTTCGTGAGGGTTACGGGGAACCCACGTTCCTTTCTGGTCGCGATCCTTCCTTTCCTCATGGGGGCCAAGGCTACGGCAACAATGGATATAGATAAGTCAGCTACAACAGATATAGATATGGCTGTGGATACAGAACTGACACACCAAGCATATATTTATATACGTCATTTATACTACATAGTGTTTATTTATTCGGTAATATGTAAATTAAAATTCTCTAAAATTTGGAGAAAAAATGTTGAATTCTTAGATTTAAGTGATTATTTCTAGAAAATCTTAGTGCCTCAGGATTTTTCAGCACGTTAAATCCATTTTTGCATTTAAAAATAAATTTTAAACAACAAAAAATCATTTCATAGAACAACTAGCCAACCCCTTTTAATGTAAATATAGAAAATTGTTAATATGCATCACCATTTCAATATGCAAAATTTATTTTTTTTCCTAATGAAAAACTAACTTTAAATAAAATATTCTATAAAGAGTGAAAAACACAAAAACTAATTTTAAATAAAATATTCTATAAAGAATAACAAACACACACCTAAGTGACATTATTTTTCCATTAACTTCAATAATTTTATCTTTATTTTTATCTTTGATCATTTTATTTTAATATATAATATTTTTTAATTACATATTATCAAAAACGTTTTTAATTTATATATTAAAATTTAGACCAAAATTTTGAAATTTATTATAATAGTTATTTTTTATTGTAAAAAACATAATTTAAATAAGAAAAATTTTATTCATAATTATTATAATGAAGAAAATCAAGTATCATCTTTGCTGCAGAGTCTTTTGCCTCATTTGTACGAGACATTTGATTACCAACAAAATCGTTTGTCCGTCCAC
>ML787152.1:587103-604871 GCA_009831015.1 Picea engelmannii
ATAAGTAAATGATAATAATAAATAGTTATTGATTATCCAAGGGACACACCTTTTCATGGATGGTCACCATATGTTCTCTATATATGGAACACTCATCATTATAATAATATTATCTCACATAGAAAAATCAACATGGTATCATAACGGGATTGGGCTTGACTCCCTTAAGGGAGGGCTCAGATTCTTTATTTCCTAGTGGGTAATGTACAACCCTCAATGTCAGATACAAATATCAGAATGTAGAGATTAATATGATATTACACATCTATTAAACAATTTTAAGTTGTCGATATGTATAACTTCCGCTAAAAGGATTATAGATATATGAATATCTTTCCCATGGCCATTGTAAGACCACGAGTGCCATTTTTAACACACGTTTGATATTGAAAGATATTGGTAGACAACAATATTACACTACAAGAAGATATGAATGGATATGAAGCTGTGTTGGTGAAACACGTGGTTGAAGAGGTGGCTAAACATTGTACGACAGACTGTCGTAGCTAGCCTTAAACTTAATGATGCTACCCCACCATGGTGCATTAAATGCCTATTTTCCTATGGTTCAATCACAAGCCATATTTGTGATTTATGAGTGCCTATCATGAGCATCTAATAGAAAGCGAACTCCGCTAGTAGTTTAACTGGCTCGATCAAATTTTACTAGTTTTGTTGACTTGATGGCACGTAAACTATATTTGTAATTTTTGACTGGCTATCGAGAGCATTCGGTTGAAGGAGAACTCCATTTGTAGCTACCCTGGGTTGATCGAACACAAACCATATTTGTAATTTTTGAGTCCTTATGGTGAACATCTATTTGAAGGCAAACTCTATGTGTAATTCCCCTAGTTCGATCGAACACAAATTATATTTGAAATTTCTAAATGCTTATTGTCCCGGGAGAGATGGATCTGAGATTTGGAGAGACTTGTTGCTATCTAGCTGAAGCCCATGTTCAAGAGATGCAATTCACGAGTTTGACTCCCCGGGAAGTGCGTAGGGTTTCCAATGATTGTTTACTGTGCAGACATGCTCATCACGAGCTCGCAACATAGGGATGACAAGAAAATCATACAATCCATGGTAACAACGAGGAAGTGTTGACTTCACTCCATTCCGCTATGAGCAACGAGCATGCTAATTTTGTTGAAGCATTATTGCAGATAGTTGCGGTACATGCTAATTTTGTCGTTTAGACCCTTAAGGCATAAACGATACATTTTTGGGGTACAATGAGTCTTCAAAGGCATACCTGATCTAAATCCCCAGTCATAGACAGATTGAGGTGAGTAGAGATGTTACCTTTGAGGAGGTAGCCTTCAGGAGATCCAGAGGATCTCACATGGAGATTGATAGTGAGAGTCAGGGAGAGATGGTGCCTTCTCCCCCTCACCCTCCAGCAGTTCATAGGGAGACAATTGAGCTTATTGATCCAATTGATCTCGTTGATCCTGTAGCTCCAGTTAATGTTCCCAAAGATATTGCAGTAGGTCGAAAGAGACCTGCATGGGCTCGTCAAACTCTACATGAGGCAGAAGGACATGCAACGCCTCGTGCTACCCTCTGAGAGAAGAAGAGACCTCAGAGATATCCGTGCTATGTCGCAAGTATGAGCCACAATCATTGATTCTGAGCCTTCTTGTTATGAGGAGGAAACTAGTCATCTAGTATGGAGAGATGTCATGATGGAGGAGTATCAATCCATCATGAAGAGTGATGTGTGGGATATTGTTCTGAGACTTGAAGGGAAGTTTATAGTGATTTCCAAGTGGATCTATAAGATCAAACACACAACTGATGAGAGCACCGAGAAACACAAAAACAAGAATTGTTGCTAGAGGATTCCCTCAGGTGGAGGGAATAGATTATGAGGAGACATTTGCTCCTGTTGCTCGATACACTTTTATTTGGACGATTATTTCCCTTGCAACATCCATGGGTTGAAGACTACATCAGATGGATGTGAAGATAACCTTTCTCAATGGAGAGATTGAGGAAGAAGTTTACATCGAGCAACCATATGGTTTCGTGATACATGAGAATGAGTCTCATGTGTGCAGGTTGAAGAAGACCCTGTATGGACTCAAGCAGGCACCTCGAGCTTGGTATGCGAGGATTGATGGATACTTGATGAGTTTGGGCTTCAACAAAAGTGTTGTTGATCCTAACCTCTACTACAAGACTGTTAATGGTAAGTCCCTGATTTTGGTCCTCTACGTTGATGATTTATTCCTCATCGATACAGAGAGCCTTATTGCTGAATGCAAGTATGTGTTGGCCTATGAGTTTGAGATGAAGGACCTTGGTATGATGCACTACTTCTTGGGACTAGAAGTGTGGCAGAGAACTGATGAGATCTTCTCGAGTCAGGGAAGTATACAATTGGGATATTGAAGAAGTTTGGTATGTTGAACTGTAAGCACATTGCTACACCAATGGTGACGAATCTGAAGAAACTAAGTGTGTATTCTTTTGATTCCGATGAGATTGACCCGACCCTGTCCATACATCTGATTGGATCATTTGATGTATCTACTTAACACTAGACCCAATATTTGCTATGCTGTGAGTGCACTTAGCCAGCTTATGAGTCAATTGAGACAGACATACTAGATTGTTGCGAAACATGTGTTGAGATACCTGCGGGGCATAGTTGGACATAGTTTGAGATATACTTCTAGTATTGACATGCGATTGCAGGGATATACTGACTTTGATTGGGCAGGGAGCACAGTGAACAGGAAGAGCACCTCCGGGTGTTGCTTCACTTTGGGATCTGCCATGGCTTCCTGGTGTAGCAGGAAATAAACTTCTGTGGCTTTGAGCATCACAAAAACAGAGTACATTGCATTGAGTGTGGAAGTCTGCGAAGAAGTGTGGCTTTGCAATCTCCTTGCAGATATATTTGGACATGTGCTGGATTCCATCGTTATTCATTATGATAACCAGAGCTATGTGAAGCTCTTAGAGAATCAAATGTTTCATGACAAATCAAAACACATTGAGATCAAGTACCATTACATCCGAGACATGGTGCAGAGGAAGGAAGTACTGCTGTAGTACCTTCCTACAGATGAGCAGGTTGTTGATGTTCTTACCAAACTAGGATGAAGTTTGAGTACTTCCGTAACAGACTTGGCATGGAAGAGAATGCCTCCCTCACCGAGAGGGAGTTGTTGATGTTTGCAACTTCCTGAGACATTCTCCAGATCATACTCCTCTATGACTGAGTTGAGTTGATTTGTGAGGACACTTATCCAAAAAGGGATAAGTGGGTTTGGGTTTATAGCCCAATGTCCCTTGTGGAGAGCACATGAGGACATGCCAAGGGAGTTGACCTTGATGTCACACACAATGGAGAGTTGACCCTAGTATTTTTAGAGGGAGTAGTGTAATATCCCAAAGGACGAGCCCTCTTGTAATCATGTTTTGTAAATCATGTTTTGTAGGCTGGTGAGCTGAGTATTGATAAGTTGATAGGCTTATGTGTTTATTAGGCCGGAGAGCCTAAGTGTTAAAGGCTAGGAGCCTGATTTTGTACATGTAATTATGCACATTATTAATAAAAGATAAACATCTTTGCGTGTGGACTGACCACGATGAATGAGTGATGGGGGACTAAGCTTCCACAAAGCCCGGGTAAGGGAGAGGGGGTTGAAAGGTAAGAAAGAGGGGCTAATCTTGGGGGCTTAAGCCCTTGGGAATAATAATTTATTATTATTCCAAAGTACTGTGTAAATGTATATGTTTTGTCTTAAGTTCCTGGAGAGGAACACATGCTGATGGAGCGCATGCAGTTTCATGGGTGACATGTGTTGACACAGGCGCATGCAGTTAAAACCATAGGAATAAGCCGTGTTGGGAGTTCTGCATTTCTCCAGCCATCACCTGAGTCCAGGGTGTTGGACCTTCCAATTCGCCATCATCCGTCTGAAATTGTGACTGTCCATGATCGACCTCTGTTTGGTGCTGTTTTCAGATCCCTTACTTGGATAGTTCAAGCCTGTGCATGAGATCTTTGTGCACCCTTACGCAATCTCGAAACCATAACTGTGAGTCCGTTCCGTGTTGCATGATTGAGAAACCTGAATTTGTCTAGGTCGTGTTGTGCTATCCTAGTGGGCTGTTGTGGCAATGTAGTTCCTGACCGTGTGAGGTTGCTGCCATTGACTGTGTGTTGCTGAGCCTTGCTGTTGTGTCCTCACTGTGCTGGAATTGGTCACAAGAACAGGTTGCCAAACCTGTGAGCAACTCTCTCCAGGTGAGAGATTGTGCCGAGGAAGTAAGAACTCGTAGAACGGGTCCTGTAGCTGCTACAGAACTATGAATTTTTGGTGTGGTCTGTTGCTGAAGCCCAAGGCAAGGGAGGTTACCAACCAAAGGACTATCTTGGTGACAATGAAGCTGTATACTCCTGGGGTGGGACATGCATGTGGGTAATGAGAGTTTGTGAGCAATGGGCATAAGTGACTTATAGGAGAAAATCCTTCCTCTGTAACTGGGTGCCTTCTCGTTGACCTTGCCTAGCCTAGGATTCCCTGCCCGGTGGAGCTTAGTCCCAACTCGGGGGTGACCTATTGCTGAGAGTGATGAGCAACGCAGTCTAAGGCTGGGAGGTTCGTGGAAGGTTCGCACGCAGTTGGTGAATTACATCTAGTTTCAAAGAGAAGTATATGCATGTGTTTAAATTCATCTTTTAAATGCGTGTCTGTGATGCTTGCAATATTATAATGTATTCCGTTGCGATGATGTTTACTGTTCTGCATATGAATTATTGTTAATGCCATGGATTATGTATGCTAGCAGTAATTATGTGCTTACTCTGTGTTAATGTATTGAATTTATTTAAATGCATGTTATATAAATGTTATTCCGCAGTAGCATTACTCCTGACGTGGGTTGACAGCCCGAAGGATGTTACAATATGGTATCAGATCTTTAAAGGGCTAAAGTCATAAGTGTTGGTAGCATTGCCCGACCTTTGGAGGGCCGTGGATGTTACATTTTGGTATCAGAGCTAAGGTTTTCAACGCTGACCCTGGATGGGCCAGATAAGGGGCCATTGGACTCGAGGTTTCAGGTAGAAATTGTGTCTGGAGGGACTAATTTCAAACCTTAGATTATTTCTGAGTGCCAAGGGGTTGCTTGGCCATGTTACAAAACTGCAGTCGGTGTGGTATTTGGACAGAGAGAGAGAGAGCGCAACACAAGAAGTGTTGGAGCCGTTGGATCTGGTCGGGAGGAAAGGAGATCCCTCACGACCGTCAGATCTGGAGAAGGTGCAGGAGAGTTATCCTGGAAACCTTTTGGGGATTCGACTATCGGGAAAAGCGAGATGTGCTGAGGCACGAACTCCCGATGCCCGAAAATCCGAAGTCCCGAAAAGATCTACACCGTAGATCGCAAGAAAAGAGCTTGACCGTAGGATCAAGCGAAGGAGCAGATCGCGATTTCGACTATCGGGAAAAGCAAGATGTGTTGATGCACGAACTCCCGATGCCTGAAACTCCGAAGTCTCGAAACGATCTACACCGTAGATCGGAGGAAGAAAACTTGACCGTTGGATCAAGCGGAAAGTAAATTGCAATTTCGCGATTTCGGCTATCGAAAAAAGCGAGATGTGCAGATGCACAAACTCCTGAAAAGAAAAGTGAACATGGTAGGACCTGATGATGTCGCTGAAGGTGACGTGGACCCTCCTAAGCGTGCCATGTGCCACCGTGGTTGTTGGAAACAACTGTGAGACGTGGGCCTGAAGAGGATAAAGTAAATCGGAATTTCAGATGTCAGAAGATTTGGAGGAAACAAGTGTGGGAACCTTTGAGGTTCGAAGTCCCGAAGTCCCGAAACTTCGATGATGGAAGGACCACAGTGGGTTCCAACTGTTGGATGTCGTGTACAGGTGGACCGTTGATCCACCCGATGTCGCGAGTTCGGTAACCAGAACTCGAGAGATAGTGGTCTAGCGTTTGGTTACAACTTGTGATCGCATGGGTTGAGGACTAAGAAAGGGGGGGCTATCGCCTGAAAGTTACAGAGCCGAGCAGAGCTCAAAAGATTCATGAAGTCGAAACGTTTTCCTAGAATCGGGTTGGTTTTGAATGTGTGGAATTTGTTAAGGAAAGATGGCTTGACAAATTTTAGTTGTCTACACGTTGTGATTGCAGAAGTTGACGAGGGCCACGGTCAGAGTTGCCGTTGAGTGCAAAGAAATGGAAGAGGCGCAAATTGCCTCCAGTTCAGAGAACGAAAGAAAAGGAATGGATGTCAACTTGGGATTCGAAGGATCGAACTCCAATGGGCACGGAAAGGAGATGGATAAGGAAGGGCATATGCTGAAAATCATTGAAAGATTGCAGAAAGATGCCTAGGCACGCCAAGCTGATAGCAGAAGGCTCAGGAAAACTCAGGATAAACAGGGTGAATTCAACTTGAAGTTGTTGCGGAGCCTGGATAGGATCGAAAAGAAATTGGAAAAAGAGAGCGTCACAGGAAAAATAGGGAGTCGCAGGACCCCTGAGAGGAAAAGAAGACCGAGGAGTGTTAGCGGACATCATTGTCGCTCCCCAAAGCATTCCAGTAAAGAAACAGACGGTAGTTCAAGCCCATCTCCTACCAGAAAGCATAGGAGGTCTGGAGTGGATGAACTGAAAGGAGAAATGAATAAGATTAAGCCTCCCACGTTTGATGGAGAACACCAGAAGGAAGAAGATGCCGAGACATGGCTGCTAGGCATGCGGAAGTACTTCCAATTGTAGAATTGTTCCTCTCATGCCAAATGAAGAATTGCGATGTATCAGTTGAAAGGAAAAACATCCATGTGGTGGGATCAGCTTGTGCAGGTGCAACACATTAGAGAGAAAGATATCACTTAGAAGGAATTCAAGAGATATTTCGAGAAGAAATATTTGACTAAAAGATATCAGGACAGAAAGATGAAAGAGTTCTTTGAACTCAAACTGGGCAACACGACCATTGATGAATATGAGTGAAGATTTTTGGAACTGCTGAAGTATGTTCCGTTCATCAAGGAGGAGACTGTCAAGATTCAAAGGTATCTAAGTGGATTACCACCTTCTATTGGTGACAAGATTCAGTATGACGACCCTAAGTCTATGGAAGAAACAATAAGAAGAACGAAATGTTTATATGAACAACAGAGAGAAAAGCCTACCTTCCAGAAGGCTTGGGAAGACAAGAAGAAGTTCAAGAAGGAACATAGGCAGAAGGGAAACAAGCCTCCCTTTTTCAGAAACAATCCTCAAGGACAACCAACTTTTAGAGAGCCCAGAAAGCTTGAAGTGGGTGGTCAATTGCCAAGGCAGACACCTATGGAGTGTTGGGGTTGTAAAGGAAACCACAAGTACAAAGATTGTCCCCACATAAATGATAAAGCGAGAGTCGTCCACAATGTTTAGCAAGCTGAAACAATGGAGGACATGGGCAGTAGAATGCCAAGGATCTACGCAGCCCTAGACAACAAACAAGCTGAATTTCAATCACACATGATTGAAGTGGAAGGTATGATTAACAACTGATTACTTACTGTTTTAATTGATTCAGGGGCTAGCGATAGTTATATAGATCCTAGAGTGGTGGAAGGTTTGCATTTATCAAGAAGCAAACATGAAAAGTCTTGGTTAGCGTAGTTGGCTACAGGAACCAAGAGGAAAGTCACCGAGTTGGTTAAGTCCTGTCTTGTGGACATGAAAGGATTGAGCACGAAGGCTGAATTGAATATTTTGCCTTTAGGCTCTTATGATTGTTTAATTGGGATGGACTGGTTGGACCAACACCATGCCCTCCTGGACTGTCGTAACAAGGCATTTACTTGCCTGGATGAGGAGGGGAATCAGAAAACAGTGCAAGGAATTCCCAGAGCTGTAGTTGTCAGAGAAATTTCAGCATTTCAGCTGAAGAAATGCTACAGGAAAGGCTGTTAGTTGTTTGCAGCCCATATGGAGGAAGCATCTAAGGATGAGGTCTCAAAGATTGGAGACCATGTGGTACTAAAAGAGTTTGAAGATGTATTTCAGGAGATACCCGAACTACCTCCAAAGGGAGATATCGATTTCTCTGTAAATTTGATGCCTGGAGCAGCTCTAGTGTCGAAAGCTCCTTATAGAATGAGCACACCAGAGCTGAAAGAACTTCAGTTGTAGCTTGAAGAGCTTATGAGGAAGGGGTACATTCGCCCAAGCGTGTCACCTTGGGTGCCCCGGTCCTGTTCGTGAAGAAGAAGGACGTGATGTTGAGGGTGTGTATTGATTTCAGACAGTTAAATAAAGTAACTGTTAAGGACAGGTACCCTCTGTCGAGGATTGATGACCTCTTCGATCAATTGAAGGATGCGAAGATATTTTCAAAGATAGATCTCAGATCCGAATATCACCAGGTAAGAATAAAGGATGAAAACATCAACAAGACCGCCTTTAGAACAAGGTATGGTCATTACGAGTTCACAGTGGTGTTGTTTGGGCTGTCGAACACACCTGCTGTTTTTATGTGCTTGATGAATGGTGTGTTCAGGGACTATCTAGACAAGTTTGTCATAGTCTTCCTGGATGACATTTTGGTGTATTCCAAGTCAGAGGAAGAGCATGAACAACAACTGAGGATGGTGCTACAAGTGCTAAGAGAGCACCAACTGAGGATGGTGCTACAAGTGCTAAGAGAGCACCAACTGTATGCCAAGTTGAGCAAATGCTCATTTTATCAGGAACAGATCCATTACTTGGGGCATATTATTTCAGAAGAAGGGATCGTCGTGGATCTTGAGAAGGTTGAGGCCATCAGAGAATGGTCAGCGCCAAGGAATGTGGCGGAAGTTAGATCCTTTATGGGTCTGGTGGGCTATTACAGAAGGTTTATCACAAGGTTCTCGAGGATAGCTCACCCTATCGCTTCTTTGCAAAGGAAGGAGAAGAAGTTTCCGTGGACAGAGGATTGTGAGAGATGCTTCCAACAATTGAAGCAACTGTTAACCAGTGCTCTAGTCCTGAGGATCGCAGACCCAAATGAAGATTTCGTGGTATGCATTGATGCGTGTAAGGAAGGGCTGGGAGGAGTCCTCACCTAGAATGGACTCGTAATCTGTTATGAGTCCAAGCAGCTGACAGAGCACGAAAATAATTATATGCCACTCACGATTTGGAATTGGCAGCAATTGTTCACGCTCTGAGGAAATGGAGACATTACATCATGGGGAGGAGATTTGAATTGAGAAAAGACCACAATGGTATGAAATACTTGTTTGACCAGCCCACCCTAAACGCTAGGCAGAGTAGGCGGCTGGAGTTTCTGTGTGAATACGACTTTGATATCAATCATATCAAAGGGAAGGAAAACAAGGTGGCTGATGCACTCAGTAGAAAGGTGCATAGCTTACATGCTACAACCATTAGCATGTACCAAACTGATATAAAGGGCATGATTTTGGAGGTTGCAAATGTAGATTTGCAGTACAAAGATTTGGTAGCAAAGCTACAACAAGGTTAGATGCCACAAAAAGTGGAGATTTATAAACTAGGGGCTGATGGAATAATTTTGTACAAGAATAGAATTTACGTACCTAATGTCCAGGACTTGAAACGTATAATTTTGCATGAAATGCATAATGTCCCTTATGCAGGGCACCCTGGATATCAGAAAACTGTGGCAACAGTCAAGAGCCATTGTTTCTGGCCAGGTATGAAGAAAGAGATTGCTGAATACATCGCCAGGTGTATGGAGTGCCAGAAGGTTAAAGCTGAGCACAGGCACCCAACAGGGTTGCTGCAGCCTTTACCCATTCCCGAGTGGAAGTGGGAAGTGGTGACAATGGATTTCATCACGGGATTGCCCAGAACAGGCAAGTAGCATGACTCAATCATGGTGGTGGTGGACAAGCTTACGAAAGCTGCCCATTTTATTCCACTAAAGACTACTCATAAGGCGACAAATGTAGCTGATATTTTTATGAAGGAAGTGGCACGATTGCACGAAATTCCCAAGACAATTGTGTCTGATAGAGACCCGAAATTTACCTCAAATTTCTGGAAGGGGTTATTCAAGGGATTCAAAACAAATCTGAATTTCAGTACAACCTACCATCCTGAGTCGGATGGGCAGACAGAGCGGGTGAATTGAGTGATAGAAGACATACTGAGAATGTATGTGATGGACAAACCATTGAAATAGGAAGACTACTTGCACTTGGTAGAATTCCCCTACAACAATGGGTATCAAGCATCGTTGAAGATGAGCCCATTTGAAGCACTTTATGGCAGAAAGTGCAATACTCCAGTAAGCTGGGATAATCCAACTGACAGAGCAGTAGTTGGGCCAGAGTTGCTCAAGGAAATGGAAGAGCAAATGCTAAAAATTAAGCATAATTTGAAAGCTGCCCAGGACAGGCAGAAAAGTTATGCTGATAAAAACAGAATCCACAGGGAGTTTAAAGTGGGTGACCATGTTTTCCTGAAAGTGAAAGCTAACAGAAGTTCCCCAAGGTTGGGAAACTGTGCCAAGTTGGCAGCTAGATTTTGTGGGCCATTTGAAATCCTAGGAAGGATTGGGCCAGTTGGATATATGCTTGCATTACCTGCATCCATGACTATACCTAATGTGTTTCATGTTTCATTGCTTAAGAAATATATACCTGATGCTAATCATGTTATCGATTGGAATGTGATTCAGGTGGAGCAAAAAGGTGTCCTGCAAGTGCATCCCGTGAGCATATTGGACAGGAAAAGAAAACAACTCCGAAATCGAGCTATAGGGCTTGTAAAGGTCCAGCGGACTTGGTACAGTCCTGAGGACGCGACATGGGAGCATGAGGATGCTATGCGAGCAAAATACCCGCATCTTTTTGAAGATTTTGAAAATCCTGCGGATGTTGTGTGAAAGTTGCATTGAGGACAATGCAAAAATAAGGGGAGGGGATTGTAATATCCCAAAGGACGAGCCCTGTTGTAATCATGTTTTGTAGGCTGGTGAGCCGAGTATTGATAAGCTGATAGGCTTATGTGTTTATTAGGCCGGAGAGCCTAAGTGTTAATGGCCAGGAGCTTGATTTTGTACATGTAATTATGCACATTATTAATAAAAGATAAACATATCTTTGTGTGGACCGACCACGATGAATGAGTGATGGGGGACTAAGCTTCCACAAAGCTTGGGTAAGGGAGAGGGGGCTGAAAAGTAAGAAAGAGGGGCTAAGCTTGGGGGCTTAAGCCCTTGGGAATAATAATTTATTATTATTCCAAAGTACTGTGTAAATGTATATGTTTTGTCCTAAGTTCCTGGAGAGTAACGCATGCTGATGGAGCGCATGCAGCTTCATGGGCAACATGTGTCGACCCAGGCGCATGCAGTTAAAACCATAGGAATAAGCCGTGTTGGGAGTTCTGCATTTCTCCAGCCATCACCTGAGTCTGGGGTGTTGGACCTTTCAATTCGCCATCCTCCATCTGAACTCGTGACTGTCCATGATCGACCTCTGTCTGGTGCTGTTTTCATATCCCTTACTTGGACAGTTCAAGCCTATGCGTGAGATCTCTGTGCACCCTTACGCAATCCCGAAACCATAACCGTGAGTCCGTTTCGTGTTGCATGATTGAGAAACCCGAATTTGTCTAGGTCGTGTTGTGCTATCCCAGTGGGCTGTTGTGGCAGCGTAGTCCCTGACCGTGTGAGGTTGATGCCATTGACTGTGCATTGTTGAGCCTTGCTGTTGTGTCCTCACTGTGCTGGAATTGGTCACAAGAACAGGTTGCCAAACCTGTGAGCAACTCTCTCCAGGTGAGAGATTGTGTTGAGGAAGTAAGAACTCCTGGAAGGGGTCCGATAGCTGCTACAAAACTCTAAGTCTTCCGATCCGGTCTGTTGCTGAAGCCCAAGGCTAGGGAGGTTAGCAGTCGAAGGACTGTCTTGGTGATAATGAAGGTGTATACTCCTGGGGTGGGACATGCATGTGGGGAATGAGAGTATGTGAGCAGTGGGCATAAGTGACTCCTGGGAGAAAATCCTTCCTTTGTAACTGGGTGTCTTCCCGTTGACCTTGCCTAGCCTAGGATTCCCTGCCCGGTGGAGCTTAGTCCTAGATCGAGGGTGTCCTACTGCTGAGAGTGATGAGTAACGCGGTCTAAGGCTGGGAAGTTCGTGGAAGGTCTGCAAGCAGTTGGTGAATTACATCTAGTTTCAAAGATAAGTATATGCATGTGTTTAAATTCAACTTTTAAATGCATGTCTGTGATGCTTCCAATATTATCATGTATTCCGCTGCGATGATGTTTACTGTTGTGCATATGAATTATTGTTAATGCCATGGATTATGTATGCTAGCAGTAATTATGTGTTTACTCTGTGTTAATGTACTGAATTTATTTAAATACATGTTATATACGTGTTATTCCACAATAGCATTACTCTTGACGTGGGTTGACAGTCCGAAGGATGTTACAGTATGGTATCAGAGCTTTAAAGGGCTAAAGTCATAAGTGTTGGTAGCATTGCCTGACCTTTGGAGGCCCGGAGATGTTACAAGTAGCCTCTAGAAGTTCACATGGGAGTGCCATGTGTGACAGACATTCTCTAGATCGTACTCCTCCGTAACTGAGTTAAGTTGATCTGCGAGGACACTTATCCGAGAAGGGATAAGTGGGTTTGGGCGTATAGCCCAATGTCCCTTGTGGAGAGCACATGAGGACACATCCCTTGTGGAGAGCACATGAGGACATGTCAAGGGAGTTGACCTTGATGTCACACACTGTGGGGAGTTGACCCTAGTGTTCCTAGAGGGAGTAGCCTCTAGAAGTCTACATGGGAGTGCCATGTGTGACACAACTTTTGCTAGTATGGTGGTTTTGTACCACTGTCAGAGACTGTGTGTCTCTGGACAGTAGCTGTGTGCTACTATAGTGGTTGTGTACCACTGGCAGTGAATGCGTGTCACTGGACATTAACTGTGTGCTACTAGTTGATTATAGAGTAGTCAATGGACTACTAGATGAAGACATCATGGAAAGATACCTCCCTAGATAAGAGGGAGTGTTGATGTTTCAGCATCGGGTGGACCTTCTCCTAGATTGGGCTGCAGACAAAGGGAGATAGGATACATTTATAATAAAGGTGCACTTGTGGTAAATGGGCCCAGGCGTAATCCTTGATCATGACAAGGAATAATATGGACTTGAGTTGCTTGAGGTGATTTCCACGTGTCAGTTAGCATCAGACTAACATTCAATCACAAGGTTGTACTTGTGGTGAACGACCCTGGTGTAGTATTTGTCATAGTCATGGTGATTTGATAAGGAATGATAAATACTCAAGATGCTAGATGTTATCACATGCAGAGCCAGAGTGAGCCCGATCTCAGAGAGAGTCAATTGGCTCAGAGGGAGAGCCGCAGAAGGAGTTCTCCTCTGTTCAGGTAGGAGAGAGACATCTCCCAAGACTAACATGCAAGTGTCATGAGTCTAGGGTGAAGTTTATATACTTTAGAGACAATCTTGGCATGATGTAGATGTCTCCCTCATTGAGAGGGAGTGTTGATGTCTGAACAACATCAGGAAGACATTCTCCTATATTAATAATTAATAATATAATTATTGATTATTAAATAATATATAATAAATAAATGATAATAATAAATAATTATTGATTATCCAAGGGACACATCCTTTCATGGATGGTCACCATATGTTCTCTATATATGGAACACTCATCATTGTAATAATATTATCTCACATAGAAAAATCAAATCTAACATGTGGTTTTCCTTTTTATCACATGATTAAATTGCGCGGGGGGTGGGGGGGGGGGGTGCATCGTTACTAAACCTCTCGCTAGTTGAGCACCCACAATTTGATGAGGATCGTTGATCTTCTTTATCAATGAACAATTGGATATTCTATTAAGATCAAGTTCCAATATAATGAGGGTCATCGATTTATGCCACGATCTAATCTCCGCCTTCCATCTTCTTAACACTATTACAAGGGTTTCTTGATGTGGACCACACTGGAATTAAGTCGCAGAGCCACGTTGTCCAATCTATTGAGGACACATGTATTCGACTTAATCAAATGCTAAACTAAGGGAAATTGCCGAGAGGCGATGCCCAAAAGGATATGGGACGTCGATCCTGTTCTCTGGATCAATCTTGATCGTCCACACCAACAAAACGTAACCACATAAATTTAAACAAGGTTTTGGCTTGGTTTAGATAATGGCTTTGCACACGATATGTGTTCCTACAAACATAAATTCGATCTGGAATTTCGATGCTCTAAAAGCTGTGATCAAAGCTTAATTATGCACACATAGAATAACTCACAGAGGCATAAACAAATAAGAGAATTTCTCATTCATTAGATTTGCAAGGAATAGACATATACAACAATATAGCTATGTTCCTTTTGATCTCTTGGACCTTTACAACCCACTCTATCTCACACAGGCTCTCTATCCCTTTAACTCTTACAAAAAACATTCAATATATCTCGAGCCCTTAGATAGCTCACAAACAAACAAAGTTTCAACAAATGTCTAAACTAGAGATTTGTTCCTAAGGTTTAGTAACAAATTTAACACTTATCACAACAACTCTACATCTAGCAAACTAACTCAATGAAAATGTCATTTAGAGACATTTCATAATTATTACAAATATAATAAAAGAAATTAGGGAACCAACTCCCTTGGTAAATGTTTGGGACCCTTGGGGTCAATCTTGAAATTTACTGCCAAATGCTCCTGCATCACCATCATTGACACACTTCCCTTGCCAATGGGCCCTCATTCTCATTTGTGTGGACTTAGATAGAAGAGGATAATGGTTCCTCTTCATAGATCACACACGCATGCACTGCCTCATTTGCTTTTGGTCCTAAATTTGTGGATAAAGTCACTTGTGATGTGATTGATATGGATTGTTGTGGTTTGTTTCTTGGATGGCCTTAGTATGATAAAAAAACCCAATATGATGCATTAAACAACATCGACATATTACATAAAGATAACACAAATTGTCTTATCCGTGGTACACTTGAACTCCAAAATCATGTTGTTCCTTCAATTCACAAACATTCCTTAACCGTCATTCGACAACACTCCACACAATGATATCATTCAATGCCAGATTTGCAGTCACAAGTTCATATAATAGTTTTGGAGGACTCTTGTACACATCCTCCTATCATGTTGCATCCTTCAACATTTGTTTTGCTTTCTTCTATCTCTCTTCATCCACCTTATTTTCCTTGAGACACTACCTTAAGAGGACAACCTAAAAACATCAAGATTTTTCACCTATTACAAAGTACTCTCCTCTTTACGAAGTTCAGGTTTGTTGGTCTCTTCTCATTGATTCACGACCCAATTCGATATCATTCATCACATGAAGCTTCCCTTAGGGTTCATAGTGCTTTCCTCCATGATCTTTCAAATAAGTTGGGTATCCATGATGTTGTAAACACATATCTCGAGTCGACATTGGAGACACTAACATTGAGTAGTCATCTTGTAGATGTTGTTCTAAGTTTTCAACGTTTGCTCGTTGTAGATCGAGTTTTCAACATGAAGACTTTCTAGACTTGTCAGGAATCCACTACTTCATACCTTGTTGCTAAGCTTGTTCAGATTTTGCATTATGCTCATTCAACATTGACTATAATATCATATTCCCTCTCCGATGAAAGCATTGGAGGTTAATGCTCTTATTGTTGGGAGGAATGATAAGGATTCTTAGTAGCTATTAATATGTTTTTTATGCTTTCATCATGCATGTGCAATTAGCATAGGATAAAACATAGTATGGTTGGAGCTACCACTTTTTGAGAGTTTATCTCCAAATAATAGCTAATTTGTTTTTCTAATATTATAATTAGTTGTCGAGAATCGGGATACATGCTTTATGAAAATAGCATATTAGTCGTGAGTATAAAATCTGTATAAGCTTGGGTATTTCATAGTAAAAATTCAGCCAAAATTTTTGTTTCACACTTCAATGTAGAATTCTACTTTTTGAGTGATTTTGATCCACATTACTTGTGCAATAACATCCTCAACTACACAAGTTTAAGAGAAATATTCTTAAAGGGGAAGCCATGCTATGATTCTAAACCTTATGCATATTATTATCTTCATTCTCTCCTATTAGTACATCTCTTCCATCCTCCTCTCATTATTCCATGTACGATTCCCACTTTATGATCAATGGAGTACCCATGATTCCCTCTTTTCGATGGGGGGCTCTCTTTACTTTAGAGCACATCGGCCTAGAGGGGTATTATGGGGCTACCTAAGCCCACTTCTCCTATATAGAGTAGTGAGACTCATGGATAATCATCTTGTGTTGAATATTGCTCTATTGCAATTTAGAGGTTCCCTCTAAGTGGTATACAACCATCAACATTCATTATTTCATGTATTATTGGAGAGGTATTGTGGTATTCAAAGTTAATTCGTTGTTTTGGTGATTTGGATAACAAACTACTTATATGTGGACATCTATTTAATACTATTTCTAATTATACAATTATTAAAATTTATCAATTTCTATTTTAAGGTTGCACATCTATACTTTAAGGTAATTAATAAATTATACAAACACAATATTTTTCTATTAAAGCCCCCCCCCACCCACAATATCACACAGCAATTTTCAAAATTGATTACATATAACTAAATTTAGAACTAACACAATGCATTCCACATCAACAAAGTAACACAAATAACGCTATATGAATAAATAAAATTTTCTTATTACATTCCAATCCCGACAAAGAAACAATTTTATATCACAAGTCAATTGTTGTCTTTCACCAATTATTTAGTAATATGTGTTTACAACTTACAAAAATTGAGAAATGGGTTAAGTTGTAGAGTGCACTAGTAAATGATATAATTATATGTGATTGGGTTTGTGCAATACGTTTACTTTTCAACTATAAATCTTGAACAATGAGATCACCCCATGTTGAATATTTCTTTCCATACCCTTTTTGTTACACAATTTTAATCAAGGAAGAAGAATTCAAATCATTTCATTGTGAAAATTGTATCCTCATTATACTAAAAAAAATCCAATCATCTCATGTCACATCAATCCCCATCCAAAACTTAAACCAACAACCTCAACCCAATCATATAATATTCCTCCTCCTAAATATTAAGTAGAGTCCAAAATGTAATGAAATAAATCATGGATTATATGGCAGCTAATGTAGTGTGACTTGTAAGTTAACTCAACTATGGTTGAAGGAGTTCATACATTAATCAAAAGGTTAGAGGATCCTTTTTTAAGTTTTACACGATTAACTTAGCTTATAAGCTTCTACGAAGAAGAATTAAGAGTACTTCCATGTGCTTGAAATATGATATGACAAGTATATGGGTTACCTAGACTCTGCCCAAACACTTTTAAATAAAATAATATATGAGGGTGGGGTGAGGGTGGGGGTGGGGGTGAGGCATAAATTAGAGAAAATGTAAATACATTTTGTCTAATTTATACCTCACCCTCATATATGGGGGTGGGGCATAAATTAGAGAAAACGTATTTACATTTTCTCTAATTTATGCCCCACCCTCACCTTCACCCTCATATATTATGATATGACAAGTATCATGGGTTATCTAGACTTTGCCCAAACACTTTTAAATAAAATAATATATGAGGATGAGGGTGGGGGTGGGGCATAAATTAGAGAAAATGTAAATACATTTTCTCTACCATTAGGAGATAGAATAAAGAGTATGATTATTTAAGTTGGATTATA
>ML787153.1:4074-23020 GCA_009831015.1 Picea engelmannii
GGGCTCTTTAGGGCACAATTAGGTCTTTGACCAGCCCACCATGAGGATTGAGCTCGGATTTGGTGTCAAATCGACTTGGGAGCCGATCCATTAGTGGTTGGGAAGCCGACCAGTTTCAATAAATGTGTCGTTTAGCAGGCGCGTGGGTTTTTCGCCGAACAGCTGCGCCTTGTGCACATATGCATGCCTTGTACGAAGTTGTTATGCGCATACGTGCGCCTGCCCAGAGGATATAAAGCGCCTTGCAATTTTTTGGCCATTTTGTATAGTTTTGACCCTTTTGTTGTGCTGTGGAATTAACCTTGTGCCATGAATGACTTCTTTTCTGTTTTGACGATGCAGAGTTCTTGCCGCCATGTGCGGACGAAATTTCAGTGATAACAGAAGGTTCTAAAGACGCCTCTGCTGGGTGAAAGGAAAGAAAGAGTATATGTAGGCATTTTTTCCATTCTGTAATGATCGATGGTTGAGCAGAGCTCCCTACTGTAATGTTTTAACAGCTATTCTAGCTTTCAGCTTATGCATCTGTATATGAGATTTCTTTTTTTATGACAGACAGTTCTTCTTACTCCATCTAATTTTCATCTCATGCTAAGAGAGTTTGTGATTGACTGAGTCGCGCGAGTTATTGCGGTTATGTTATGATAAAAGATTTATTGTTGCATTGTTGCATTCTCTGGCTTTGCGTTTGAATGTAAGATGATATCGCATTTAGATGTCTTCTTCCTCAGTCTGTTAGAAACATGTTGTTTATAACAGACCTCCTCTTTTCTCTTGTACAAGTCTTCCGCCTATTCACCCTTTACTACAGCTCACTGTCTGAAGTTTACGCAAGACCTCACTTGCTCATGCATACCTGGCCTAGTTTCAGAGTTGGAACGCTATTGTTTTGAGTTTCCCACCATTCGATCACCCATCTATGAACAACCATGACATAAAACTGATGGGCATCGGGCTCTGCTCCTATTAGCAATCCAGGAGTGACTTTCGGTGCCAATATTTCTGGCGCCGTTGCTGGGGACGAAGTTGAATATTTTCCCCAGGATTGAACGACAACGATTAACTGATTCTGAAGGTGCATCAGATATCAGAATTATCAAGATTGTTGTTGTGCACCTGGCGACTCCATTGTGATGACTCCACTGGGGAGAACCTGGTCTATCAATTGTGGCTTTCAGAGGTAGGCACACGCGGTCTCATCCACAGCTGCCCCTAGCTACACCTGAAACCGATCCAAAGTTGGTTCTCAAAAAAGGAAAGGCCCCTGAAGAAGAAGCTTCCACCGCTGAAACAGATAATCCGCCATCTCCTTCTGTAAGAACTCTGTTTTCTCCCCCTCAGTTTTTTGATAGACCTCCTTCACAAGTTTCCCATTTCCTGAATTTTGGGAGTGTTTCTGCTGAGTTTTCCCCTCCTCGTCTGGGATTGGAGGGAGAAATCCTTGTCACTCCCCTCTCCTCTAAAGTTGTACCTTGGCATAGACCCACGACCATAGAAGATTTCCCCACTCCTGCACAAGGAGGAGCACCTGCTGACTTGAGCTCATTACCCTTCTCCTTGAATCCCCTCTTGTTTCCCACTCGACTCTGAGATTCATTCCCTGTAGCCCCTTTGCGAACTCCTTCTCCTCTGAGTTCTCCTCCACCTAATATTCTTATGTCCGGAGCAAATCCCCCTATGACCAAAATAGAGGTCATCATAGCCACTAGGTACGCTCCCCTCGTGCTACCATAGCCTCTCAATAACCTCCCAGCAGACGAGTACCTTAAACAACTACCCAATTTTACAGGCGAGGGGGACATAGTTGCAGAAGAGCACCTAGCATCCTTTTACACTTTCGCGGATGATAATGTTATCATGCACACAGACGTATGGATGAGAATTTTTGTCCATAGTCTCCAAGGAGAGGCTAGAAAATGGTTCAAGGCCCTGCCTCCTAGATCTATTGATGGGATCAGAGCTTTATATAATGCCTTTTTGAGACAGTGGGGAGATAAAAAAGACTTCATGTATTACACGACAGAGTTTGGGTCGTTGAAGAGAAAGGAAGGAGAGTCTGTTTCTGACTTCTCCAAGAGATTTAATAAAATGTACAACAAAATTCCTGCTGAGATAAAACCCTTCGAAGCCTCTGCGAATATCACTTACTCCAGCGCCTTCGATCCTTATTTCTGCCTACTACTAAGGGAGAGAAGAGCTGCTACGCTGGCACACATGCAAGACGTAGCCGTGGAGGTGGAATCCAACATATTGGCCATCAACCGACTCAGGAACGTCGGTGATAGAAATACGTCCAAGAACAGGCTTGAAGCTTCCTCATCTAGTTCCTCTCCTCTGCCCCATCAGACAGATGAGACAGCTAGAACACTAAGATCACTTGATGCCAAGATAGAAAGGTGGGAACTAGAGGGGAAGCCCATGTACAAAAATCCCTAGAACATTGAAAATAGAGGTTTCAGATGACCTGCTAACAATATGCCTCGGGTTTTCCCGAGGGAACAAAGGGGAAAAGACAGAGAAGATCAAAGGGTTTAAGCCCCCCTCCAGAATAACCTAGTTGATCATGAGGAAAGAGAGGAGATAGACGAGTTTGGCCCTGAAATTCACTGTATTGAAGAAACTCCCCCTTTCCCCATTTGATGCAGTCCGCATATGAAGAATCATTGATGAGTGCTCAAATTCATGAGTTGGGGAAAGAACAAAGGGCTGGTCGCGCTTCTAACAGATATAATCTCAGATCGAGAAGGAAAGAAGGAGACTTGACAGCCCAGACCAGCCCCTCATAGCAGAAAGGCCTATTAGATCTGCAGCAGCCGCTACTAAAGATAAAAGAGCTCAGAGTGCTTTTCCAGTAGTCAAAGAACCCGTCACCGAGGTAAGGGAGGCTCCTAAGCCCATTCCATCCTTTAATTTTGAACATGAAATTCAAAAGATCAGAATCCCCATCCCTCTCTCAGAGCTAGTTAAAAATGAAGATTTTAAAAGATCCCTCTCCAAGATGCTACAATCTGAGTCCCCCCAGCCCCCCTCTGACTCAGTAAACCTTCAAGATGAGAAGCCAGTCGTCATCTTAGGCAACATGGTAGAAGACATAGATTACTCATCCCCCCCCTTCTACACATCCATGAACATACATGATAAAGTACTGCATAACTGCCTCATGGATTCAGGGGCTTCCTATAACCTTATGCCAAAGATAGTCATGGAGGAATTGGGACTGGAGGTGACAAGAAATTATCATGATTTATATTCCTTCGACTCAAGAAGATTGCAGTGCCTAGGAGTCATCAAAGACCTGGTGATTTCCCTGTTTCAGCTGCCCATGAAAAGTGTGGTCATGGATATTGTGGTAGTCGACGTTCCCCCCAAATTCAGTATGTTGTTGTCTAGATCATGGATCAAAAAACTTGGAGGGATGCTACAAATGGATCTCACATACACCACCATTTCGGTCTTCAGAGGGGAACAAAGGAGATTATACAGAGAATCCCAGCTAGCCTATATTGTCAGTGATGAAGCAGACCCTACAAATAACCCCATCTTTGCACTTGACACCGACTTGAGGTATAGCTTGTTGCAGCTTACCGATGCCCCTAAAAGCTCTTTACTAATCAGAAAACACCCTAGCCCTGATCATCTGATTTCCCCTCAAAGCTCCCCTGTGTGGAAGATGTTTTTTGACGGAGCTTCTTCTAGCGAAGGCGCTGGCGCTGGAGTGGTTTTCATGTCACCGTGTCAAGAAGTCGTGTCCCTGTCATGCAAGCTAGAATTTGAAGCCACCAACAATGTGGCAGAGTATGAAGCTCTTGTTTTGGGTATGAGGGCCGCAAAGGAAATTGGAATTAAAGAGATAGCAATATTCGGAGATGCTGAGTTGATTTTTCAGCAGGTAAGAAATGCTTATCGTGCCCATAATCCCCGGCTCAGGAATTATCGGAATGAAGTATGGGACCTTATTGATAATTTCTTCTTGGATTTTAACATTTCTTTCATTCCGAGGGGAGAAAATACTTTGGCCGATTCTTTAGCTGTCTCAGCTAGTTTGCTCAAATTTCCTCCGCCGCCAATGGTAAAAAATGATGTTGATATAAGATATAGGCCCTCGGTGATGGACAATGTCAAGCATTGGAAGGTGTTCGAGGATGATTCTGAACTCGAAAGGTTTCTCCAATTAGTTGACGAATTTTCTGCGTTGCATATTGACCAGGATCCCAACCTGGAAGGTGACCCTTGTCCTGAGGAGTTTTTAAATAAAATTGCTAATCATCAGATCATTCAGCTGCCTAACAATCACATTCTGAGAGGACTTGTCCCTTTATAAATATTGTTCGATGGGAATGATGTGCCAGTAAAGGGCAGGGTCTCAAATGAAGATGTCGAGACAACCAAATGCAACATTGACACACTGGAGGAGCCCAGGTTTGTCAAATTATCAAGCAGTTTGACCAAAGAACAGAAGGCCGAATATACTGAGTTGCTAAAAGAGTTTGCTTATGTGTTTGCATGGACGTATTAAGACCTCAAGACCTATGACACATCTGTCATTGACCACAAGATCCCACTAAAGGAAGAGGCTAAACCATTTAGACAGAACTTGAGACAGATAAATCCCATGTTACTACCTATCATGGAAAAAGAAGTGAAGAAGTTGTTGGATGCACGAATCATTGTCCCCTTGAGATTTTCCGAGTGGGTGGCCAACTTGGTCCCAGTAAGGAAGAAAAGCGGGGAAATCATGCTTTGTGTCAATTTTAGAAACCTGAATAGAAGATCAAATAAAGACAATTACCCCTTACCTAAGATGGAACACATACTACAGAGGGTAATTGGTGCATCCAGGATATCCATGATCGATGGGTTTTCTGGCTATAACCAAATATCGTTCATGCCCGAGGACAGGGAGAAGACAGCCGTCACTACTCCTTGGGGAACGTTGATGTATTCCAAACTGCCATTCGGGCTAATGAATGCAGGAGAAACATTCCAGCGAGCCATGGATATAGCCTTCATCGGAGAGAAAGACCAGTTTGTAGTGATCTACCTAGATGACATCACAGTCTTTTCCAGGTCTGATGAGGAGCACCACTGCCACTTAAGGAGAGTTTTCTCGAAGTGCCGAAGATTTGGTCTTTCCCTGAATCCCAAGAAGTCTCTGTTTGCTATGCAGGAAGGGAAGTTATTGGGACACATAGTATCGGCAGAGGGAGTGAGAATTGATCCCAGCAGAGTGGAGGCAATTCAAGCCTTGTCACTTCCCAGGTCTAAAAAAGAGGTTCAGGCATTTTTGGGGAAAATTAATTTTCTAAGGAGGTTTGTCTCGAATTTTTCCGAGCTAGTGAAACACATCACGGCCATGCTCATGAAGGGAAACGAAGTAAAATGGACCGCTGAGCCCAGGGCCTCTTTTGACCAAATAAAAAGGGAATTGACTGAGGCACCTGTGCTTATTAGTCCTGACTATTCCAAAGGGTTCCTAATTTTCTCCTTTGCTTCTTTTGATACAGTGGTGGCAGTCTTATTGCAGAAAAATGAGGAAGGGCATGAGCATCCCATCGCCTTCTTCAGCAGGGCGTTAAGAGACGCAGAGAGAAGATATGAAATCATGGAGAACCAGGCCTATGCCTTAGTGAAATCTCTTAAAGCTTTCAGAGTCTTTGTCTTGCATTCAAAAGTAACATCATATGTTCCTTCAGCTTCCGTGAAGGACATCCTTCTGCAGCCCAACGTAGATGGGAAAAGAGGCCGATGGATCGCAAAAATTATGGAATTTGACTTAGAAATAAAACCCACCAAGTTGGTTAAGGGGCAAGGTTTAGCCAATCTACTGGCTGAATCCAACTACAAATCCTTGGGAGTTAGTTTCATCAATACTCACCTAGGATCTCAGCAAGTTGAATTGCCCAGCCAAGGCTCTCAAGATGGATTATCACTGGCATAATTTGCCTGGTATCGTGACATTCTGTATTTTCTGTAGGAGTTGAAGCCCCCCGATGGAATGGGAAAAACTAAAGCGAGGGCTCTTAAGCTCAAGGCGGTCAGGTATTGCCTCATTGACCAAACCTTGTACTGGAAAGACCCTCTAGGGGTATTTTTGAGATACCTGGACCCGCAGGAAGCCCAAAAGGTTACGTTTGATTTTCATACCGCCTTTGCGGAGGTCATCATTTTTGGAAGACCACAGCCCACAAAATACTCCGAGCTGGGTATTATTGGCCCACTTTGTTCCCCGATGTTTGCAAGGAGATCAGAGCTTCCACCAAATGTCAAAAGTTCTCAGGAAAGCAACAGCTCAAATCTCTGCCATTGAAACCCATAGTAGCTTCGGCACCTTTTTAGCAATGGGGGTTGGACTACATCGGAGAAATTCATCCTCCCTCGAGTGGTCAGCACAGATGGATCCTGACTGCAACAGATTATTTCACCAAGTGGATAGAAGTTGTCCCCACCAGAAGCACATCACACAAAGTAATTATCAACTTCCTGGAGGATATCATAGCCCGATTTGGCCGTCCCAGTAGGATCATCACCGATAATGCTACTTCTTTCAAATCTGAACCTCTAATTAAGTTATGTGAGCAGTTCCAGATATTGCTAATTCACTCCACCCCCTACTATCCCCGGGGCAATGGTTTAGCGGAATCCTCTAACAAAATCCTGATAAAGATAATCAAAATATTATTAGAGGATAACAAAAGAGCCTGGGATTCAAAGTTGAAATTTTCTCTGTGGGCCGATCATGTCACGACGAAGAAGTCTCTGGGCACCTCGTCGTTTCAGCTAGTCTATGGAGCAGAGGCGGTTTTCCCTACCCAGCTCGCCTTACCTGTGGTGAAGTTCTTTCAAGACTACGAGGGAGAACCAGATCATATGATCAGAACAATTCATCAGATAGTGGAAGTGTAGCAGAGCATATAAAAAGTGAGGGACGCAGCTTACAGTCATCAGCAGAAGATCAAGCAGGATTTTGATAGGAAGGTCAGGAAAAAGGAGTTCGAGATCGGGGATTTGGTATTTAAGTGGGACGCACCCAGATAGGATAAAGGCAAGCACAGCAAGTTCGACGCCCTCTGGATCGGCCCCTTCAAAATATCTGAGATTTTCTCTAACAACACATATGGGTTGCAGGATATGGAGGGTGAAGAGGTTTTCAACAGCCCAGTGAATGGGCATTTTCTGAAATAATGTTTTATTTGAGCCTTAAACGGCTCCTCTGTTTGTAAATATTGTCCTTTTTACCTTTAAGCATTTTCTTCTTACATGTTTTCAGCTTAATAGGTGACTGCATAGCCCAATAGTAAGGCACTGAAGCTGCGGAAGGAGTTCTTAGAGCATCGCAGGGACGACTCTATCCCCCATGGAGCCTAATGTTAGCGATATTTCTTGTCTCGGGATTAGGCGTACCCAGGTATGCAGTTTGCATGGGATGCACCTAAGCATAGCACGAGAGAATCCCATTTTGTAGTAGCAATTCAAGCGAGTGGGTGAATTTTTTCCATCGGCGGCCGAGATCCATCCATAGAAGCGAATCGATGGCCATCGAGATTTTGGGGCTAACCAGTCGCCCGAGGTTTAGCAGCGGGAAGCGCCATGGGCCAAAACAGATCTGGACCATCCGATATCATTGGGACAGGTGTCAATCCTGTTGGCATATCGCATATCTGGGTTTCAAGGAGTAGGCACCCCTCGTTTCATGCATTTTGAAACCTCGAACCCCGAATTCCCGATAGCGCTCAGGATCGGGCCCATGGTTCTAGCGTCTGGTCACAAGAGAGTAGGCCTGGAGGAGGGGCGTTTATGCTTTTCATTTGGCCACTCGAGCCTCTAAGCATCAAGCTAAAACTCAGAAGGAAGGCTTTGATGCTCCAAATGTCGATTCGACGTGAGCTAGATCCCAGTGCCTGTTGGAGATTAATGAAGATGGAAGAGGGTGGTTCAAACCTCACCTCGCTCATTTATTGCAGAGTATGGAGGTCCCAGCCGAAATTCTACCTAAGAGGGTCCCCTGTACCATTTCCCCTCAGGAAAGCCACACCGAGTCTTCAACCCGCCAGAAGAACCTGCACACGCCAAGTCAACATTCAAAGGGTTCAGCTACCTCTGACGCGGGCCATGCCGAATTAAGGTAGCATATGACAGAGAAATGCAGGAGAGATTTGATTGAGGCGACTCCATCCATTGAAGGTTCTGAAGATGCCTCTGTTGGGCGAAAGGAAGGAAAGAGTATATGTAGGCATTTTTTCCATTTTGTAATGATCGATGGTTGAGCAGAGCTCCCTACTGTAATGTTTTAACAGCTATTCTAGATTTCAGCTTATGCATCTGTATATGAGATTTCTTGTTGTATGACAGACAGTTCTTCTTACTCCATCTAATTTTTGTCTCATGCTAAGAGAGTTCGTGATTGACTGAGTCGCGTGAGTTATTGCGGTTATGTTATGATAAAAGATTTATTGTTGCATTGCTACATTCTCTGGCTTTGCGTTTGAATGTAAGATGATATCGCATTTAGACGTCTTCTTCCTTAGTCTGTTAGAAACCTTCTGTTTATAACAGACCTCCGCTTTTCTCTTGTACAAGTATTCCACCTGTTCACCCTTTACTACAGCTCACTGTCTGAAGTTTACGCAATACCTCACTTGCTCATGCATACCTGGCCTAGTTTCAGAGTTGGAACGCTATTGTTTTGAGTTTCCCGCCATTCAATGACCCATCTATGAACAACCGTGACATAAAACTGATGGGCATCGGGCTCTGCTCCTGTTAGCAATCTAGGAGTGACTTCCGATGCCAACAGGTCCTAATACAATAACCGACATGATCAATCCACAATGAGGATTGATCCTATGAATAATATATCAATAATAATAAGAATACTCTTTGTAGTTACATTATTTCAACGCACCCCTTAACAAGAAGGGTATTCTTGAGCAGCATCATGTGAGAGAGAGATGACAGCATCATCAATAGAATCAAGTGGGTGAGAGGAAAGCATCATCAATATCATCTTGGAACACTAACTAGCGTATCTATAAATCATCAGAAGTTTTCTTCATCGGCAGCATCGTCATTCTGAAAGGAATGCCATCATCATCTGCATCAATATGTATTATTATAAAAACCGATACATCATCATCATCACAGCACAAGGTTGGCTCATCATAATACAAGACTGGCTTTACATCACAGTTGTCAAGATGGAAGCTCAGTACTTGTCTCATCTCATCGTTTTGCTTTACGTCACAACACTCAAGATGGAAGCAAGATACTTGTCCTGATTTACGTCACAACCATCCATTCAGAAGTAGGATACTAGGTTGGCTTTACGTCACAGCTATCTAGCCAGAAGCTCAGTGATAATATCATCATATCATCTTTCTTTACGTCTAACAACTAGGTCAGAATCAAGGAACACCTCATCTTGCTTTACATCTGACAACTAGGTCAGAAGCAAGGAATATCTCATCTTGCTTTACATCTGACAACTAGGTCAGAAGCAAGGAACATCTCATCTTGATTTACGTCTGACAACTAGGTCAGAAGAAAGGAACATCTCATGTTTCTTTACGTCTGACAACTAGGTCAGAAGCAAGGAACACCTCATCTTGCTTTACATCTGACAACTAGGTCAGAAGCAAGGAACACATCTCTTCTTGCCTTACGTCTGACAACTGGGTCAGAAGCAAGGAACACATCTCTTCTTTCTTTATGTCTGACAACTGGGTCAGAAGTAAGGAACACATATCTTCTTTCTTTACATCTGAAAACTGGTTCAGAAGCAAGGAACACATCTCTTCTTGCTTTACGTTTGACAACTGGGTCAGAAGAAAAGTACACGTCCTACTTTATGGAACAACCACAAGGTCAAAAGCAAGGAATATCTCATCACAACAACTACTCCCCCTTTTGAGGAAGGTCCTTTCAGACTATGCCAAGCTTATTTCGGAAGTACTCAAACTTCACACGAGATAGGGGCTTGGTCAACACGTCAGCAACCTATTCATTCGTGCTAATGTGATGGAGCTTTAAGCCTCCTCTCTGTACCATGTCACAGATGTAATGATAACGGATCTTTATGTGCTTCGACCTATTGTGGAATACAGGATTCTCTGTCATTTTTATGTAGCTCTGGTTGTCACATAGAATCAAGGTTTCTCTCATCTCTAAGTCAAAAAGGTTGGTCAGCAACTTTCGAAGCCATATAGCTTCGCAGCTAGCAGAACATGCAGCAATGTATTCTTCTTTCGTTGTGCTGAGAGAAATACTTGATTGCTTCCTACTCTTCCATGAGATCATAGCTGATCCCAAACTGAAATAGTATCCTGGAGTGCTTTTCCTATCAGAAACACTTCCTGCCCAATCTGCATTAGTATATCTGTTGAAGGAAAATCTTCCTGCGGACAGGTAGATCTCCTCAAAGAGCTAGACTCTTAACTCTAAGATATAAAATGATTATCATGGTCACTGACTTCCTTTTAGGTCTACATAAACTAATGCATGAGGAGGAAGGAGGAAAGACGTACCTTTTACCGGTGTTTGTCCCTGCACGCTCTGAGTTGAACTCCAATCTTGATCTCCTCGATAAGCCCTGTAGACAAACAAAGTACAACCACTTCCTACACTATCAATATTAGTTCGAAGTAGACCTATCTACTTAGAAACAAATTCATGTAATGTCAAACACAAATTAGAAATAAACAGACCAAGCGAATTATATTAATGAGAACGAAACATTACTTACAGCCGTAGATGGAATGCAGCAGTTTCGTCAAGTTCTCCTTGTCTAACCCTTGCTCAAAAGCTCCACGATCGGAATGACGATAGCTTCGCTGATTAGCCTCCACTTCACTGTGTGTTTCCTATGAGATCATAGGTTTCATGCTTCTCATCCCTTCTCCAAATATCACTTATGAGATCATAAGTGTGGTATCATTCTTCATCCAGGTCCCCCTTTCACCATGAGAAAGCCTGCTTATATAGCCTTGGAGAGGCCCAACTACTTGAGATATATTTTGAGTAAGTTGAGGATTTTCCTCCTTTAGTTATGGATATGCCCTATGATCATGGCTTGGCCAAGGATTCGAATCCAACTGCCTTCCAAGATTGAAAATATCTTTCCCACATTCTTCTCAACAAACCAACTGTTGCCCAGAATAGGTAGCGCTCCCTCAAAAGGGATGTCAGAGCGTTATAACGCTCCCTAGCAAGGTTTAGAGGGGCACCAACACTCCCAAAAGTAGTAGCGCTCCTTCAAAATGGAAGAGGCAGTGTTATAACGCTCCCTCGCAGTCTATAGGGGGGCGTCATCACTCCTGAGAGAGGTATAGGGGAGCGCTCTCCTCTAAAAACCCAAATTCAATGGTTCTTTCAGATGGAAAGAGGTACATAACTCCAATTAACCATTCCTCTTCTTCCAAATCAAGTGTTTGAGGTGTTTCAAGTGTCTTTTTGATGTTGTTATAGGCACAACATAGGCATCATAGCAGTATACTTTTCCTAACACTTGCGACACTTGTGAGCAAAATGCGACACTTTTAATGACGACACTTGCGACACTATCGAAGCGAGTAATTTTGATGTGTAACAGATTGCCCCCCAAAGTATGAAGTTAGAAGATGAGAACTGATAACTGAAATGCTTTGTATACTTTCAAGCAAGGGTATAGACACAGAGAACCTAACAGAAGATGTACACAAACATCCAACAAATATTATGACATGTTTCAAACCCAAGGTAGGCATATCTATGCTTGGGTGATCAAGACTTGCAAGATATGGCTGCCACAAAATATACTGTGGATCCATAATTGTATTGATAAAAGGTATAGCCACCGAGGATACAGTGTGGATCTATACTCTTATGACCTGAACTGATCGTAGCCACAAAGAATACATGGTGGATCTACGAGATGACAAGACATAGACACAACCAATGCAAAGTGGATCTATGTAACAGTATATGTGTCATTGTTCAAGAGAAACTCCTTCGCAACCTGGGAAAAGTACATATCAAAGTTATCACTCAACCCAGGGTCTTCTTACTGATCTCGATGTAGTATGAATCTAACCATGTGAATAGATGTCCTGATGTTGAACATGGCAGAAACCACTTGATTATCGGTCAATGATGTAAACCGTTAACAAGTGCGAGGGAGATCACCATTGATGTCAATGATTCCCAAGGTACCCTAGTACATTCCAATGAATGTGAATGGATGAGTTGAACTTGAACATCCCTGGAATCATTCGATCAGAGGTCAATGATGTAAACCCACTGTCGAATGTGAGGAAGGCTACCATTGAGGCATGCAGGTTCCAAAGTACTAATTGGTTTCTAAATCTAGTTCTTGGATAATGTGTTGAAGTCGACAGGAATAGACTCGTCGAAGGAGGGCCTTGATGTATACCCCACCAAGAACACGAAATGGAAACAAAGATGTAATTGTTAGATCAAATGAACATGGACTGACACGGGTATTGAGACAAGATATTTGTGATGGCTGACTCTCGAGGCGGATACTTCCCTTGAACACTCAGGCACAATAGCAGAAACATGACATGGACCAAAACAAGATGATGCAATGGATACTGTGACTTTCATCGGGTGACCCAAAGGAGTAATAAAAACTCAAAGGATTGGTTCAGTGCAGAGGTTCAACGTATTAAGGTGTGCGCAAAGATAAAGTGTCGTGTTCAAGGGTGACTCTAAGAGTTACTGGTAATGTTCTCAAAAACTGCTTGGCTTGCTTCTTTCAATTTTTCCCCCATCCAGATAGATGAGTACCTCTTTTTAATTTAACGAGCTCGAGGAGGGTAACACATGCTCAATATAACTCACCTTCAATAAGTTCCTCTTCCTTTTGTTTAATGAACTGGAAGAAGTAAGGGTTCGGTCCCATATGGGCCTGTCGATGTAAGGGTTTGTTTAACGATATTGACACAGGAAAAGAACTATGCTCAGGGCCTCTGTTCATTTTTTAACGAGCATGCTACAGAGAAGAGAAACTATGCTCGTAACTGCTTCTTGATCATGGCTTCCAAGAGAATAACGTTCTAGAAGGATACCATGTCAAGGGACAAAACTCGGTCATGGCTTCCAGGATATCTTCGTTGGATGGAAGATAATCACTCGAGAAGGAATACATGTCGAGAGTCGCGATAGGAGTAAGGAAATCAGGCTCCAACAATCCTACCGAAGAAATCACCATGTCCACTACTGGATCCAAATCATCGGAATTTGAAAGCATCGGAGACGATAGAAAATCGACATCAAGAGGGGAGATATACTGTATATCTACCCGAATTTCTTCATGAGGGGGAAGAAAAGAGGACCAGTGACGGTTATTATCCCAAGGTAACTTGTCAATGCAAAGCATCTCTGGAATAGATTCATCCGAAGGAAAAGTTGGGGAAATGTAGTCGATCGCAGATGACCAGGAACTCAACTGTGATTGCATCGAGGAAATTTCAGGCGCCAATAGATGTTTGTCATCTGATAAGGGAGAAGAGGATGGGATAGAAACATATGATGTCCCAGCTGGACTAAGTGGCATGGTGTCACTTAGTGCATTGAATTCCAACAGACAAGGTACAATCCAAGGGTCAGATGATTACAAAGATTGATAAGCCGCAGTCGAAATCATATCGACGGTGGCAATATGATGTGTAGTCGGTGGAAGTGGTGTAGGGAAGGTACCCATGAGGCTAGAATATTTTATTAAGCCAACACCAACGCTTTCATGCGTGATCTTGTGGCCTCCCAAGAAAGGAATATTGTGTGTAGCGGGAACGCGAGCATCGGTCATGCAGAAATCCAACTGATCAACGGTGAAAATTTTTCCCTGATGAGGAAATTGGACACATCAGAAAACTGACGAGGCAACGGCAGTCATAGCATAAAACAAACTTCTTCCAAGTAACAAGTTGTAATCGAGGGGAGCATCGACCACCTCGACATCAACAGTAACAGTTTTGCCACCCAATTGAATGGGCAGGGACTGTAAAACCCCATGGGGATGAAAACCTCGCCCGTCGAAGGCGCGTAACATCATTAGTTATTTGTTGAGTGCTGGTGATTTTAAACCTTTCCAACATGCCAAAGACATGACACAAGTTGAGGCTCTCTCATACAGAATAGTTCGGTGGATTTGTTGATTATGAACAACAACATCATCTTGGAAAGCAAGTTGGTGGGAGAGTCGAGACGCATAATTGTCCAAGTTAAACATGATATGGTTGGACGACTCAGGATCAATAGCACCAAGAGAGGCTAAGAGCATTATACGTTGACTGGGGCAGTGCTGTAGAAATTCTAACGCAGACATAGCACACGGTGCTTGAGCCAAATCTTCAACAATGTTGTAGATCTGGGTAGCATGTGAACTAGGATTAAAGGTGGCTTTGCGGATAGTGCTCTTAGGAGGGTGTAAGATAGAGACGAACGTGGGTTTCTCAATCTGGAGTGGTCCAGACAGAGGATTAACCGATGGAAGACTAACGGAGGATGATGATGGATCTGGTAAAGTACCGGTACCATTAGTTTCTTTTCAATTTTCAGGGTTACCTGGTGTGTCATAGTTCTTAGAGTGAGTGGTCAAATTGATCCCATTAAACATATAAATATGTGCACTCGATGAGGCCTCATCATGAGGATAGCTAGAACTACCCCCAGGAGAGGGGGTTTTAGCAACCATGGATTGTTGTTGTGGAAAAGGTTGAGTAAGCACAGTGGGTTGTGACTTCCCTTGGAAAAGTTTGGCCACTTCATTGCAAAGTGGACAATCCCGAGTGTAGTGATCGTCACCACAAATGATACACGGGAAATTCAGTTTTTGTTGTGGTTTCTTTTCGGTAGCGGGTATTTGATTTTTGGGTTGTTCATTATTATTTTTTGATTTATTATTTGTCTTCTTCTTACCTCCAGAATGTTGTGAAGGGGAAGATTGAACTGCATTCACCTTAGAGATCTGAGTTTGGGGGGAGGTAGAGGAGGGTGTAGTCAATTTGGAAAAAGATTGAGTTTTGACAGAACCGATAACACCATCCGCATGAGATGAGGATGATGGCTTAGAAGGATTGGTATTAGCTCGAGCAGCATTCGGAAGCAAGTCATACAAAGTACCAGATTGAGAATAAACCAAATCTAAGTATTGAGCCCGAGCGATGGCTTGTTCCTCTGTGACCGCAACACCCATAGCAACATCGAGAGCGATTGGGGGTAACAGTGATTTAGTAAACCTTTACACCAATAGTATGTCAGGAATGGTTGCCTTGATCATCCTTCGCCATTGCCTCCACTCATGAATATGGTCAGAGATATGCACAGAGTTAGTTTGATGAAGGGAGGTCAAGAGGTCAGTACCTATCTCGTAGCAAATAGGCAGTTGAAAGTGCGTGAGGAAAGACATGGCAAGGGAATTGAAATCATGAAAAGAAGCACGTGGTAGTTCAATATACCACTTTGTTGCTGAACCGATAAGTGTTCGTTGGAAAATATGAAAACATATAGAATCATCCATGAGGGAGTTTGATTAACACCACAAATGGAAAGTCATCACATGGTTGTTTAGATCTTTGCCAGGGTTTCCGTCAAATTTCGGAATGTCAGAAGGAAGTTTAGCTGGAATGACTGGCCAAACTGGTGAATGAGAAATAGGATCATTAGTTAACCGAGACAAGTCTGGGAGATCCAGAGTCGCAAGGAAGGTAGTTGTCAATTAATTTGCAATTGATACTGGTGCGGCATAGGAACACCAGTAGGACCATAAAGTGGGTTAGGTGGATAGTTGTAACCAGTAGGTCCTCCTACATACGGTTGTTGTTGGCCTAGATAAGAAGGATTCGATGGTGCATGAGAAACATTGGCATAACCCGGTGGGTTCTGAATATTATAGGTCGGGTGATTTATTTGCCCGTGAGGAGGATAAAAAATTTTCCCTTGAGAATGGTAAGGAGTAGATCCCGGAGGCAGATACACATGAGGCCCATGAGGAGGATAAGATTGTGGTCTCGGAGAACTCCAGGTGGTGTTTGGGATGTCGCCTGGATAAGATTGCCCGTAAGATGTTCCGGAATGGACAGGATTGGAAACTCATCCTAGTGGGTTATTATACAAGTGCCCCCCAACGTGGGGTTGAGTAAAAGTGCCTCCTGAAGATACTCCCCAGGATTGTGAAGGGTTTCCAGCAAACGAGGGTTTCCCCCCTGCCAGTGGTGGATTTTTGATCAGGGTATGACTAGCAAACGGAGGTTCCTCTCCAAGAGGAGCATGAAAAGTGGGTTGTCCCTCGGGAGGGGTAGGCCCGCCATGGAAAGGTAGTCCTATAGGAGAGAAAGGTTTGTTGGATGGCGGTTTCCCTCGAGCCGGTTGTGTTTGGCCAGCAGGGGTTTGCATTCTCGGGTGAGAAGATGTCCCAGCAGGATCATGTGGAACATGTGGAGCTGTAGATTAAAAGCTTGTATAAATGGGGGTAGAGATTGAAGTGCTTTGGGGATGAGTAGAGATGATGAGTCCAGCATTAGGATGGACTTGTGTTGGTGTAGTAGTAGGGTTAATAACCTGATCGACTGGGTGATTCATGGTTTGATCGGATGGTCCTGTTTCACTAGGAGGGTCATGAGGATGAAAGGGTTGTTGAATAGATTCAAAATGTTCATAGAGATCGCGTCCTAATGAAGTCCTCCATACAAAACGAGTAGGTGTGGTATTGGGTTCTACTACGGTGCTAGGATGAACCAGAGTCCTATACTAATCACCAAAGATTGGTTCTGTGGATCCCATATATGTTTCGGAAAAAACCCTCTCCGGTAATCATGGGATCTCTTCGTCTATGACGTTCCCAAGGGATTCTAAATGAACAAAAAGTGGTTCGAGAGGGGTTACCGACACAGATGTAGTGGGATTTTCAACTGTGACCAAAGTGCCTTCTAATTTATCTAATGGAGGAGCAATAGCACTTCTAGCGTCCGATTGATTTTCTACCTCTCTACGGTAGTTGTGTTCTGGAGGGTTAGGAGGTAAGGGTTGATAGCCTTCTGGAGGAAGCCCTTGCATCCTACATGATTGGCGAAGACCTTTATCGTCTACGGGCTCAATTGTGGAGAAAAACAAAACACACTGAAAATCTAGGGCCAACTAACAAAAAGAAACAGCATGCGCTAATAAAATCTAGGAATCAACCAAGAAAACAAAACTACTCTCGATGATCGTACTAGTTGGCGATGAAATCCAACATTGCGTGATCAAGTCAAGAAGGGGCTAGGATATGGTGGAACAGTTACAATGGTGACCTGCTTAATGGACTTTCACCTTGGTGCAAGCTTCCACGCAGTAATTATGGATTTACCCTCCAAGGAGCCCGAGGGCGTCTCTGGGCGGGTACAGTCGACAGTTCGATCCGAAACGTATGGGCAGGATAACAAGTCTGAAATCAATGTGAGTGGCTCCCACACATAATCATGGGTATACCTCCAAGCAACCCCCAATATACGATCCGACCACTACAAACAGTTGAACCACTGAGGGATAATCTCCGTAATTCGCCCGAATGCGACCTCGTGCGTAACCCCTGTGTGAGAGGGGGATCCCAGAAAAATGATACGACAATTGGATTTGACTCTCCCTAGATCAGGATGCTAAAGTTTGTTTTGAAAACTTTGGAGAGTTGTACTCACTGCCTAATCCAAAGTGCTAACCCTAGTCTACTGTTGGTGGAAGATCCTAAAAACAAAAATGTTCTAGATAATTTTTAATTAGCGTTTGTTTTATAGTTGTTCTTTGCTCAAAGGGTTCACGAAAGTGAAACGGATGGAATGATGACTCAATTCCCAAAAATATGCATAAAAGATGATAATCAATCGTTTCTTTTCAATGAATGCCTATTTAAGAGAAAGAGAAAGAGTTGTTTTCACTTTCAAACACTAATATGAAACGTCCTCAAATCAATTGGTTCTCAATCGAATCCAATGCAATGCTAAAACATTTTCAAAAAACACCTTCTAATATGAAAACCAATCACTAATATGTATCTTTTTCATTTTTATGCGAATGATGATTCAATGCAAAAACTTCTCTTACTAACTGCCCTTTTAGATCAAGGAGATTCGGACAAGTATGAGCAAATTTCGCACAAACAACACACCCTCTTGTTGTTAAGGTCCTAACCCGCACATAGGTAGATCAATGTATTCGGATGTAATAAAGGTCAATATTAATAAGGCCTTTCAATAAAATAGAATAAGGCGGATGTAAGAAGACCTAATAGAAGCTTCCGCTTCTAGAAGGATCTTCCTCTAGATGCTTCTCTTAATAGACACATTTAGTATAAATAAGAGGTGAGGGTATGAGAACCCTAGCTTGGATATTATTGTAACAGAGCACTGCTCGACTGGAGGTTTCCCCCTCGAAGAGGCCTGTGAACATTGCTTTCTGAATCAAAGTAATTTTCTATTGCTATTTCGTGTATCATTTATGTGTATTGTGAAGATTATGCTGGATATTTTACTGTTATTCTGTCATTTCTAGCATTTTATTTATGTTCTGTATATTTTATATATATGGTATCTTGCAAGTGGTATCAGAGCACTTTCCTTGGCAGAAATTGTGGGTATTTTTTTTCAGGGTAGAGACGTATTCCGGTGTCTTTAAGCCACAGAGATCTATCGTTACGGGCATAAACCCGCGGTTGAGGGATTCATACATGCAGAAAATAAAAGTGGTTCTTAAGCGCACATCTGTTGGCCACCCTTGTAACCCATGTTGGTACCCCTTCGAGTGGTAGCGCATAAGATAGCACCTATGTACGGATTGGCCTAGATTTCCTAAAGCCCTCTTTAGATAAACCTATCGGCCACCGGACTGCTATAGTGTCACCGAGAACAGCACTCGGGAAGATACTCTCTAGTACCTGGGTAGTCGGGTAGTACGGATAAGGGTACGGTCTATCCTCCTT
>ML787153.1:29012-41211 GCA_009831015.1 Picea engelmannii
ATAAAGGTCAATATTAATAAGGCCTTTCAATAAAATAGAATAAGGTGGATGTAAGAATACCTAATAGAATCTTTCACTTCTAGAAGGATCTTCCTCTAGATTCTTCTCTTAATAGACACATTTAGTATAAATAAGAGGTGAAGGGTATGAGAACCCTAGCTTGGAGATTATTGTAACAGAGCGCTGCTCGACTGGAGTTTGTCCCCTCGAAGAGGCCTATGAACATTTCTTTCTGAATCAAAGTGCTTTTCTATTGCTATTTCCTGTATCATTTATGTGTATTGTGAAGATTATGCTGGATATTTTACTGTTATTCTGCCATTTCTAGCATTTTATTTCTGTTTTGTATATTTTACATATCTGGTACCTTGCACTTGCTATCAAACAAGAGAAAGAAAACCAAAAACGCAAAAGGAAGGAGAAAGATATTGGACAAGATGACCTTAAAGAACCAAATGAGAAGATTCACAGACTTCTGATGTCCTTCACCAGAGTTTATGCTCGGTCAGATAAGAGAGAAAAACCCAGTGGATTGATTCCAAGTTCTCAATAAGACAAAAAACTCAAAATAAGGGAGAAGGTCACAAAATATGAACAGAAAAGTCCCTACTTCTCATAAAGCAGAGGGTCAAATGTCATTAGGAAGATATAATGAAGCATCAAGAAGCTGGACAAGGGCAAGAACAGAGACTGAGTTGCAGAAAACACAATTCTGGAAGGTATTTTTGACAAGGAGAGGTTGGTGCTCTGGTGTAAGGGCCACCATAGAATTATAAATCTCGGTTTAAGGCCTCCAGGGAGTGTTGGCGCTAGGCTAACATGGGCACAGGGGCGCAAGGCTCAAAAAACTCAGAAAAAATGTCAAAAAAAACAAAAAATCAGTCAATTTTTGTCAATCAAGATGCATGTGATGGATTGAGGATTGAATCAGCAAGTTTAATCATACATAGGGGGTGAACAAGGCCTATATAAAAAAAATTGTAAGACAAGGTTTATGAGGAAAAACCAAAACCAAAAGTTTCGATTCGATCCCCAACAGAGTCGCCAATTTCTATTGAAGGAAAATCTTCCTACGGACAGGTAGATCTCCTCAAAGAGCTAGACTCTTAACTCTAAGATAGAAAATGTTTATCATGGTCACTAACTTCCTTTTAGGTCTACGTAAACTAATGCATGATTAGGAAGGAGGAAATACGTACCTTTTACCGGTGTTTGTCTCTGCACGCTCCAAGTTGAACTCCAATCTTGAGCTCCTCGATAAGCCCTGTAGACAAACAAAGCACTTTCAAGTGTCTTTTTGATGTCATTATAGGCACGACATAGGCATCATAGCAGTATACTTTTCCTGACACTTGTGACACTTGCGACACTTGTAATGACGACACTTGCGACACTATCGAAGTGAGTAATTTTGATGTGTAACAGATTTCCCCCCAAAGTATGAAGTTAGAAGATGAGAACTGATAACTGAAATTCTTTGTAGACTTTCAAGCAAGGGTATAGATGTGGAGACCTAAAATAAGCTGCACACAAACATCCAACAAATATTATGACATGTTTCAAACCCAAGGCAGGCATACCTATGCTTGGGTGATCAAGACTTGCAAGATATGGCCGCCATAAAATACACTGCGGATCCATAATTGTATTGATAAAAGGTATAGCCACCGAGGATACAGTGTGGATATATACTCTTATGACCTGAACTGATTGTAGCCACGAAGAATACACGGTGGATCTATGAGATGACAAGATATAGCCACGACCAATACAAAGTGGATCTATGTAACAGTATATGTGTCATTGTTCAAGAGAAACTCCTTCGCAACCTGGGCAAAGTACATATCAAAGTGATCACTCAACCCAGGGTCTTCTTACCGATATCGATGTAGTACGAATCTAACCATGTGAATAGATGTCTTGATGTCGAACATGGCAGAAACCACATGATTACCGGTCAATGATGAAAATCGTTAACAAGTGCGAGGGAGATTACCATTGATGTCAATGATTCCCAAGGTACCCTAGTACATTCCAACGAATGTGAATGGATGAGTTGAAGTCGAAAATCCATGGAATCATCCGATCATAGGTCAATGATGTAAACCCATTGTCGAATGTGAGGAAGCCTTCCATTGAGGCATGTAGGTCCCAAAGTACTAATTGGTTTCTAAATCTAGTTCCTAGATAATGTGTTGAAGTCGACAGGAATAGACTCATCGAAGGAGGGCCTTAATTTATCCCCCACCAACGACACGAAACAAACATAGATATGTAATTGGTAGATCAAATGAAGATGGACTAACATGGGTATTGAGACAAGATATTTGTGATGGATGAATCTCGAGGCGGATACTTCCCTTGAAAACTGAGGCACAACAGCAGAGACATGACATGGACCAAAACAAGATGATGCAATCGATACTGTGACTTTCTTCGGGTGACCCAAAGGAGTAAGATAAACTAAAAGGATTGGTTTAGTGCAGAGGTTCAGCGTATTAAGGTGTGCGCAAAGACAAAGTGTCATGTTCAAGGGCGACTCTAAGAGTTACTAGTAATGTTGTCAAAAACTGTTTGGCTTGCTTCTTTCAATTTTTCTCCCATCCAGATAGACGAGTACCTCTTTTTAATTTAACGAGCTCGAGGAGGGTAACACATGCTCGATATAACTCACCTTCGGTAAGTTTCTCTTCATTTTGTTTAACGAACTGGAAGAAGTAAGGGTTCGGTCCCATATGGGCCTATTGATGTTTTCTTTAGCGAGTCCAAAGACAGAAAACTCGGAGGTTTTTCATGATTATAGAGTCTGGAAAAAAACTTAAAAGAGAACTCTCTCATTTCCTTTTTCGTAAAGTAGTCTGATGAGACTGAAAAAGAGATAAACTATCGCTCAACAGATCTTTTCTTTAAATACTTTAATGAGCGTGAAGAGAACAAGGTCACTCGGCAATCTTTTCATGTTTAGAGAGTCTGAAAAGAACTTAAAGATAACTCCAGTGTTGTCCTTTTTCGTAATGTTAGTCTCGCGAGGCCGAAAAAGAGATAAATTTTCACTTGAAAGACGCCCTTTCAAACCGTTTAATGAGTGGGAAAGAAAGAAATATCACTCGGCAATCTTTTTATGTTTAGAGAGTCTGAAAAGAGCTTAAAGGAGACTCCAGGGGGTTCCTTTTTCATGTATCCATACAGGTCCGAAAAAGAGATAAAAGTCTACCCGAATGCATTCTCATGTATTTACAAGCACGAGAAAGAACAAAGACTAAGCTCGGTATGCCCCCAACATGAAATCTAGTGGCTTAACTCCAGAATGATCATCAAAGGCTGGAGACATGCCCTCCAAGCTTCAATTCATTCACCGGCTCCGAGGTCGTCACCAATTTCTCTAGTAGATGATAAAAAGGAGAAGGGTGGATGAAAAGAAGGTTCAAGAGATGTGACTGTTTCATTTTTTAATGATCTTGACATAGGAAAAGAACTATGCTCAGGGCCTCTGTTTAATTTTTTAACGAGCATGCTATAGAGAAGAGAAACTATGCTCGTAACTGCTTCTTGATCATGGCTTCCAAGAGAATAACGTTCTAGAAGGATACCATGTCAAGGGACAAAACTCGGTCATGGCTTCCAGGATATCTTCATTGGATGGAAGATAATCACTCGAGAAGGAATACATGTCGAGGGTCGCGATAGGAGTAAGGATATCAAGCTCCAATAATCCTACTGAAGAAATCACCATGTCCACTACCGGATCCAAATCATCGGAAGTTGAAAGCATCGGAGACGATAGAAAATCGACATCAAGAGGGGAGATATGTTGTATATCTGCCCGAATTTTTTCACGAGGGGGAAGAAAAGAGGACCAGTGACGGTTATTATCCCAAGGTAACTTGTCAATGCAAAGCATCTCTGGAATAGATTCATCCGAAGGAAAAGTTGGGGAAATGTAGTCGATCACAGATGACCAGGAACTCAACTGTGATTGCATCGAGGCAATTTCAGGCGCCAATAGATGTTAGTCATTTGATGAGGGAGAAGTGGATGGGATAGAAACATATGATGTTTCAGCTGGACTAAGTGGCATGGTGTCACTTAGTGCATCGAATTCCAACAGACAAGGTACAATCCAAGGGTCAGATGATTACAAAGATTGATAAGCCGCGGTCGAAATCATATCGACGGTGGCAATATGATGCGTAGTCGGTGGAAGTGGTGTAGGGAAGGTACCCATGAGGCTAGAATATTTTAGTAAGCCAACACCAACGCTTTCATACGTGATCTTGTGGTCTCCCAAGAAAGGAATATTGTGTGTAGCGGGAATGCGAGCATCGGTCGTGTAGAAATCCAACTGATCAACGGTGACAATTTTTCCCTGATGAGGAAATTGGACACATCAGAAAACTGACGAGGCAACGACAGTCATAGCATAAAACCAACTTCTTCCAAGTAACAAGTTGTAATCGAGGGGAGCATCGACCACCTCGACATCAACAGTAACAGTTTTTCCACCCAATTGAATGGGCAGGGACTGTAAAACCCCATGGGGATGAAAACCTCGCCCGTCGAAGGCGCGTAACATCGTTGGGGATTTGTTGAGTGCTGGTGATTTTAAACCTTTCCAACATGCCAAAGGCATGAAACAAGTTGAGTCTCCCTCATCCAAAATAGTTCGGTGGATTTGTTGATTATGAACAACAACATCAACTTGGAAAGCAAGTTGGTGGGAGAGTCGAGACGCATAATTGTCTAGGTTAAACATGATATGGTTGGATGACTCAGGATCAACAGTGCCAAGAGCGGCTAAGATCGTTCTACGTTGACTGGGGAAGTGTTGTAGAACTTCTAACGCAGACATAGCACATGGTGCTTGAGCCAAATCTTCAACGATGTTGTAGTTATGGGCAGCATCTGAACTAGGATTAAAGGTGGCTTTGCAGATAGTTCTCTTAGGAGGGCGTAAGATAGAGTTGAACGTGGGTTTCTCAATTTGGAGTGGTCCAGATGGAGGATTAACCGATGGAAGACTAACGAAGGATGATGATGGATCCGGTAAAGTACCGGTACCGTTAGTGTCTTTTCCTTTGCCAGGGTTACCTGGTGTGTCATAGGTCTTAGAGAGAGAGGTCAAATTGATCCCATTAAACATATAAATATGTGCACTCGACGAGGCCTCATCATAAGGATCGCTAGAACTGCCCCGAGGAGAGGGGGTTTGAGCAACCATGGATTGTTGTTGCGGAAAAGGTTGAGTAAGCACAGCGGGTTGTGACTTCCCTTGGAAAAAAAATTCCACTTCATTGTGAAGTGGACAATCCCGAGTGTAGTGATCGTCACCACAAATGATACACGAGAATTTCAGTTTCAGTTGTGGTTGCTTTTCGGTAGCGGGTGTTTGATTTTTGGGTTGTTCATTATTATTTTTTGATTTATTCTTTGTCTTCTTCTTACCTCTGGATTGTTGTGAAGGGGCAGATTGAACTGCATTCACCTCAGAGATCTGAGTTTGGGGGGAGGTAGAGGAGGGTGTAGTCGATTTGGGAAAATATTGAGTTTTGACAGAATCGATAACACCATCCGCATGAGATGAGGATTATGGCTTAGAAGGATCGGTATTAGCTCGAGCAGCATTCGGAAGCAAATCATACAAAGTACCAGATTGGGAATAAACCAAATCTAAGTACTAATCCCAAGCGATGGCTTGTTCCTCTGTGACCACACCACCCATAGCGACATCGCGAGCAATCAGGGGTAACAGTGATTTAGTAAACCATTACGCCAATAGTATGTCAGGAGTGACTGCCTTTATCATCCTTCGTTGTCGCCTCCACTCATGAATATGGTCAGAGATATGCACAGAGTTAGTTTGACGAAGGGAGGTCAAGAGTTCAGTACCTGTCTTGTAGCGAATAGGCAGTTGAAAGTGCGTGAGGAAAGACATGGCAAGGGAATTGAAATCATGAAAAGAATCACGTGGTAGTTCAATATACCACTTTGTTGCTGAACCGGTAAGTGTTAGTTGGAAAAGACCCAAACGTATAGAATCATCAATGAGGGACTTTGATGAACACCACAAATGGAAATTCATCACATGGTTGTTCGGATCTTCGCCAGGGTTTCCGCTAAATTTCAGAATATCAGAAGGAATTTTCTCTGGAATGACTGGCCAAACCAAATTCTGGGAGATCCAAAGTCACAAGGAAAGGTAGTTGCCGGTTAATTTTCAAATGATACTGGTGCGGCATTGGAACTCCAGTAGGACCATAGACTGGGTTAGGTGGATAGTTGTAACTAGTAGGTCCTCCTACATACAGTTGTTTATGGCTTGGATAAGAAGGATTCGATGGTGCATAAGAAACATTGGCATAACCCGATGGGTTCTGAATATTATAGGCCGGGCGATTTATTTTCCCATGAGGAGGATAAACATTTTGCCCTTGAGAATGGTAAGGAGTAGATCTCGGAGGCGGATACACATGAGGCCCATGAGGAGGATAAGACTGTGGTCCCGGAGAAATCCAGGTGGTGTTTGGGATGCCGCCCGAATAAGATTGCCCGTAAGATGTTCCGAAAGGGACAGGATTCGATACTCCTCCTAGTGGGTTATTATACAAGTGCCCCCCAACGTGGGGTTGAGTAAAAGTGCCTCCTAAAGATACTCCCCATGATTGTGAAGGGTTTCCATCAAACGAGGGTTGCCCCCCTACCAACGGTGTATTTATGACCGGGGTATGACTGGCAAACGGAGGTTGCCCTCCAGGAGGAGCATGAAAAGTGGGTTGTCCCCTGGGAGGGGTAGGCCTTCTATGGAAAGGTAGTCCTCCAGGAGGGAAAAGTTTGTTGGATGAAGGTTTCCCTCCAACCAGTTGTGTTTGGCCAGCAGGGGTCTGCATTCTCGAGTGAGAAAATGTCCCAGTAGGATCATGTGGAACATGTGGAGCTGTAGAGTAAAAACTTGTAGAAACGGGGGTAGAGATTGAAGTGCTTTGGGGATGAGTAGAGGTGATGAGTCCAGCATTAGGATGGACTTGTGCTGGTGTAGCAGTAGGGTTAATAACCTGATCAACTAGGTGATTCATGGTTTGACCGGATGGTCCTGTTTCACTAGGAGGGTCACGAGGATGAAAGTGTTGTGGAATAGATTCGAAGTGTTCATAGAGATCACATCCCAATGAAGTCCTCCATACAAAATGAGAAGGTGTGGGATTGGTTTCTACTGCGGTGCTAGGATGAACCGGAGTCCTATACTCATCACCAAAGATTGGTTCTATGGATCCCATATATGTTTCGGTAAAAATCCTCTTCAGTAATAGTGGGATCTCTTCGTCTATGACGTTCCCAAGGGAGTCTAAACGAACCAAAAGTGGTTCGAGAGGGGTTACCGACACAGATGTAGTGGGATTTTCAACCGTGACCAAAGTGCCTTCTGAGTTATCTAACTGAGGAGCAATAGCACTTCCAGCGTTAGATTGATTTTCTACCTCTCTACGGTAGTTTTGTTCTGGAGGGTTAGGAGGTAAGGGTCGATAGCCTTCCAGAGTCAGCCCTTGCATCCTACATGATCGGTGAAGACCTTTATCGTCTACGGGCTCAATTGTGGAGAAAAACAGAACACACTGAAAATCTAGGGCCAACTAATAAAAAGAAACAGCATGCGCTAATAAAATCTAGGAATCAACCAAGCAGACAAAACTTCTCTCGATGATCGTACTAGTTGGTGATGAAATCCAACGTCGCGTGATCAAGTCAAGAAGGGGCTAGGATATTGTGGAACAGTTACAATGGCAACCTGCTTAACAGACTTTCACCTTGGTGCAAGCTTCCACGCAGTAATTGTGGATTTACCCTCCAAGGAGCCCGAGTGAGTTTAACCAATGTCTGTTCTAGGTACAGTGAGACTTCCCTTCACCATCACCTTGTGTAAGTACGTAAAGATTATGGCAACTAAAGACACCAATTCGCAGTGAGTCCCTGGGAGGGTACAGTCGGTAGTCTGATCCGAAACGTATGGGCAGGATAACAAGTTCGAAATCAACCTGAGAGGCTCCCACACATAATCATGGGTATACCTCCAAGTTACCCCCAATATACAATCCAACCACTACAAACAATTGAACCACGAAGGGATAATCTCTGTAATTCGCCCGAATGTGACCTCGTGCGTAACCCATGTGTGAGAGGGGGATCCCAAAAAAACGATACGACAATTGGATTTGACTCTCCCTAGCTCAGGATGCTAATGTTTGTTTTGAAAAATTTGGAGAGTTGTACTCACAGCCTAATCCAAAGTGCTAACCCTAGTCTACTGTTGGTGGAAGATCCCAAAAACAAAAATGTTCTAGATAATTTTTAATTAGCGTTTGTTTTATAGTTTTTCTTTACTCAAAGGGTGCACGAAAATGAAACTGATGGGATGATGACTCAATTCCCAAAAAGATACATAAAATATGATAAGCAATCATTTCTTTTCAATGAACGCTTATTTAAGGGAAAGAGAAAGAGTCATTTTCACTTTCAAACACTAATATGAAACGTCCTCAAATCAATTGGTTCTCAATCGAATCCAATGCAATGCTAAAACATTTTCAAAAAACACCTTCTAATATGCAAACCAATCACTAATATGTATCTTTGTCATTTCTATGCAAATGATGATTCAATGCAAAAACTTCTCTTACTAACTGCCCTTTAGATCAAGGAGATTCAGACAAGTATGAGCAAATTTCGCACAAACAACACACCCTCTTGCTATCAAACAAGAGAAAGAAAACCAAAAACGCAAAAGGAAGGAAAAAGAGATTGGAAAAGATGACCTTAAAGAACCAAATGAGAAGATTCACAGACTTCTGATGTCCTTCACCAGAGTTTATGCTCAGTCAGATAAGAGAGAAAAACACAGTGGATTGATTCCAAGTTCTCAACAGGAGAAAAAACTCAAAATAAGAGAGAAGGTCACAAAATATGAACAGAAAAGTGCCTACTTCTCAGAAAGCAGAGGGTCAAATGTCATTAGGAAGATATAATGAAGCATCAAGAAGCTGGACAAGGGCAAGAACAGAGACTGAGTTGCAGAAAACACAATTCTGGAAGGTATTTTTGCCAAGGAGAGGTTGGCGCTCTGGTGTAAGGGCCACCATAGCATTATAAATCTCTATTTAAGGACTCCAAGGAGTGTTGGCGCTAGGCGAACATGGGCACAGGGGCGCCAGGCTCAAAAAACTCAGAAAAAATGTCAAAAAAACCAAAAACTCAGTCAATTTTTGTCAATCAAGATGCATGTGATGGATTGAGGATTGAATCAGCAAGTGAAATCATATATATGGGGTGAACAAGGCCTATAGAAAACAAAGGGTAAGACAAGGTTTATGAGGAAAAACCAAAACGAAAAGTTTCGATTCGATCCCCAACGGAGTCGCCAATTTCTGTTGAAGGAAAATCTTCCTGCGGATAGGTAGATCTCCTCAAAGAGATAGACTCTTAAATCTAAGACAGAAAATGCTCATCATGGTCATTGACTTCCTTTTAGGTCTACATAAACTAATGCATGAGGAGGAAAGAGGAAAGATGTACCTTTTACCGGTGTTTGTCCCTGCACGCTCCGAGTTGAACTCCAATCTTGAGCTCCTCAATAAGCCCTGTAGACAAACAAAGTACAACCACTTCCTACTCTATCGAGATTAGTTCTAAGTAGACCTATATACTTAGAGACAAATTCATGTAATTTCAAACACAAATTAGAAAGAAACAGGCCAAGCGAATTATATTAATGAGAACGAAACATTACTTACAGTCGTAGATAGAATGCAGCAGTTTTGTCAAGTTCTCCTTGTCTAACCATTGCTCAAAAGCTCCATGATCGAAATGACGATAGCTTCGCTGATTAGCCTCCACTTCACTATGTGTTTCCTATGAGATAATAGGTTTCATGCTTCTCATCCCTTCTCCAAATATCACTTATGAGATCATAAGTTTGGTATCATTCTTCATCCAGGTCCCCCTTTCACCATGAGAAAGCCTGCTTATATAGCCTTGGAGAGGCCCAACTACTTGAGATATCTTTAGAGTAAGTTGAGAATTTTCCTCCTTTAGTTATGGATCTGCCCTGTGATCATGGCTTGGCCAAGGATTCGAATCCAACTTCCTTCCAAGATTGAAAAGATCCTTCCCCCATTCTTCTCAACAAACCAATTGCTGCCCAGAATAGGTAGTGCTCCCTCAGAAGGGGTGTTAGAGCGTTATAACGCTCCCTAGTAAGGTTTAGGGGGGTGCCAGCACTCCCAAAAGTAGTAGTTCTCCTTCAAAATAGCAGAGGCAGTGTTATAACGCTCCCTCACAGTCTATAGGGGGGTGCCAGCACTCCTGAGAGAGGTATAGGGAAGCGCTCTCCTCTAAAAACCCAAATTCAATGGTTCTTTTAGATGGCAAGAGGTACATAACTCCAGTTAACCATTCCTCTTCTTCCAAATCAAGTGTTTGAGGTGTTTCAAGTGTCTTTTTGATGTCATTATAGGCACGACATAAGCATCATAGAAGTATACTTTTCCTGACACTTGCGACACTTGCAACAATTGTAATGACGACACTTGCGACACTATCGAAGTGAGTAATTTTGATGTGTAACAATATCCACTCAATGTGAAATCATGATCTCCATCATAGCTGAGACCATAATCTGTTGTACCTTTAAGGTACCTCATCACATGTTTTGCAGCCACTAACGTCTGGGTTCTACCAGAAACTGACTCAAGGTGTTCACAGAAAAACAAATGTTTGGTCTTGTGTTCGTTAGGTACATCAGTGATCCAATAATTTTTCTATAACGTGTGGCATCAATCAATTCTGACGAAGTATCGACCAACAGCTTCAGCTTCACTTCCATGGGTGTATTCATGGGCTTGCATTCCAACATGTCGAATATCTTCAAGATTTTGACCGTATACTTCCCTTGGTTAAGGAAGATCTTCTCAGGACTCTGCCATACCTCAAGACCTAAGAAACAATGCATTAGGCCAAGGTATTTCATTTCAAATTCCGAGGCAAGTCTCTTTTTACATTCAATGATGAGCTTTTCTTCTCCAGTTAAGAATAAGTCATCCACATATAGCCTAAACTCTTGGTAAAGCCTAAACTTTTGAAGTAGAGATTTGAGTCTGCTTTACTCTTGGTAAAGCCTAAACTCGTCAAGAAACTGTCTATATGGCCATACCAAGCTCTAGGAGCTTGCTTCAATCTGTATAAGGCTTTCTTCAATCTACAGACATGAGACTTCATGTCTTCAACCTCAAATCCTTGAGGTTGCTCTATATACACTTCCTCTTCGATAACAGCGTTTAGGAAAGTTATCTTCACGTCCATCTAGTGCAGATTCCACTTCATCTTAGCTGCAAGAGCTATGATGGTTCTGATCAAAGTGTATCTGGCCACAGGAGCGAATGTCTCTTCATAGTCAATGCCTTCCTTCTGGGAAAATCCACAAGTGACAAATCTTGCTTTATACTTCTCAATACTTCCATCAACAGCATGTTTTATTTTGAAGATCCATCTCGAGGATACCACATCTTTATTCTTCGGTCTGGGAACTATTTCCCATACTTCGTTCTTCATTATGGATTGGTATTCCTCTATCATGGCATCTGCCCATTCTTTTCTCTGGATGGATTCTTCAAAGAAGTTAAGATCCTCTTCTAGGATATCACACATCAAAGCCGTATAACTGGAGAATGTCTTTGGTCTTTTCACATGTCTCATAGTTCCTTGGGGAACATCGTACTTCTCTCCATCTTGAATAATCTCTCTAGCCCAAGCTAGCTTTCTTTTATGGAGGATCGTCATCTGAGGAGGTTCTTGCACTTCTACTATATCATAGTATTCTAGAAGTTCCTCATCAGGGGAAGTTATGATTTCCCTCACTGGTTCTCCAGCTCTGGGAACCTCCCTCATTGTAGTATTGGGGATTATGAGTTCCTCTTCATATACCTCTTCAAGCTGGCACAGTTTAGATTTCTTGAGTGTTGCATCTTCATCCAAGGTCACATCCCTGCTGATCTCAATGTGATGTTGACCTGGTATATGTTAATGTTTATGCTATCATTATAGTTCTTTGCATTTCATAAAGACAAGAGCATAATAACCACAAGATCACTGAGAAATACACATCCACAATAGACACAGCATTTATCCTGGGAAACCCTCTAGGGGAAGAAAACCC
>ML787153.1:46942-59915 GCA_009831015.1 Picea engelmannii
ATGACATGATTAATCCACAATGGGGATTTAATCCAATAACAAAATAATAAGAATGCTCTTCGCAGTTACATTATTTCAACAGTATATAGATTCTGAAGGCCTTGGAGACCTCACAGTATCCCACAAATATTCCCTTCTTTCCTGAAGGGTCCATCTTGTTTCTCTTTTCTTTAGGTATATGAATAAACACTAGATAGCCAAATATTTTGAGATGGCTTACCTCTGGCTTCTTTCCGGTGTCTTGAGCCCAAGTGCATTATGGGATAATCAGTTCTGCACATAAACAGTTGCCATTGTTGCTTCTGCCCATAAGCACATAGGAAGATCTTGATCATGGATCATAGTCTTCACAGCTTCCAGTATGGTTATGTTCTTATGTTCAGCTACACCGTTTTGTTGGGGATTATAGGGAGTAGTGAGTTCCATATTGATCCCAACATATTTGTAGAAGTTCAAAAACTCTTTTGAGGTATATTCTCCTCCATTATCTGACCTGGGTATCTTAATCTTTCTTTCAGAAAGGTTCTCTATCAAGGCTTTGAATTCCTTGAACTTACTGAACACTTCATCTTTAGTCTTCAAGAAATATATCCAGGTTTTACGAGAGTAATCATCAATGAATGATACATAATATACATACCTGCTAATGGAGGATGATGGCATTGGGCCACACACATCTGAATGGATGAGTTCTAGGACTCCTTATGTCTTGTTGTCCCTCTTCGGAAACGGGTTCTTGATATTCTTTCCTTCTGCACATCCATTGCATACGTCGTTATGGTCCTCTTTGAGTTATGGTAAACCTGTGACCACTTTGCATATGTATGGTAGTGCCTTGTAGTTGATGTGGGATAACCTTCTATGCCAAAGCTCACATGAGTTTTCAATGGCGTGGGTCCTGGTAGCCTCTAAGTGACCCTTTAATTTCTACAAGTCATTTTCTTCATTACCAATGATGATTGCTTCATTTAAGGTTTCTCCCTTAGCCCACATAAGAACTTCTCCATCTATAAAGGAAAATCTGAAGCCTTTCTTTTCTAAAGATGAAATGGAGAGTAGGTTCTTCTTCAAGCCTAGTACATATAGTACATCCTTCATTTTTAGTGAATTCCCTTAATTCAGTTTATTGTTTGATTCTCCCACTCCCTTGATGGGATATTGGTAATCATCTCCAAGTGTCACTTTCTGAGAAAAATTATTCTATGAGATACAAGAGAGAATGTTTCTTTGTCCCTTCATGTGCTTGGATGCACCACTATCAATGAGCCAAGTGTCCTCTCCAAGTGTTACAGATCTTGAGAGGGTCGAGATCAAGACATGGTCTTTGATCTCCTCTCTTATCATCTTTGTGGGTGGCTCTTCATCTTTGAATACATAGGCATGGAGCCTCTTATGTTTTCTCTTGTATTATTCTCGTCTGGTTGGACAAAACTTCGCAATGTGTCCCATCGTGTCACAATGATAGCATTGTACAGATGAGTATTCTCTTTCCTTTCGTTGTCCTTTCTTCTAAAATTTCCTTGGATGAGATTCTTTATGATTGAATTTATTTGATTGTTGAGGCTCTTTATGAGTCTCCTTTTGGAAGTAGGGTTTCTTCCTTCCTCCTTTGGTGTGATTATCTAGGGCTTGATCATCATCCCTTGCTAGTAAGGCTTCACAATTCCCTACTCTTGTTTCTTCTTGGATGCATTCTTCCCATAAACTGTCAAACTTCAGTTTCTCCTTTCTGGCACATATCGTCTAGATGAAAGCATCCCAAGGTATTGTGAGACCATTTAGGGCCGTCATTATGAGTTCATCTTCATCTATGGTATCTCCAATAGCTTCTAGATGTTCCTTGAATTCTGAGATTCTGGAGAAATATTCCTGAATCATTTCTCCTTTCTGTATCCTTGTATTCTTCAGTTGAGTTCTAAGATTCATCTTCCAGTTTATGTTATTTCCTTCATATAGTCTTGTCAAGGCATCAAACATTTATTTCTAGGTATTCTTATATGACACATAAGAATTCAGATGGTCTTTTATTGAATCTGCAATGATTCTTTTGGCCCTTATTGTGTCCTTTTGATGCTTTGCCTTTTCTGCAGCATCGTCGGGTACCGGTAATTCTTCTTTGACGAATCTTGCTAGGTCATTATCTTCAAGAATGAGGCCAATCCTATAATTCTAGGCACGGAATTTTTCCACTCCTTCTAACTTGTAAACAAGCTTAACGCTTGCAGACATCTTTACCTGGAGCTAGGAAAATGACCAAAAAATGAAAGTGCTCAAAATCAAAAACTGAACTTACCAGGAGGTGCGCTTGGTTGAGGCGAGTATCCTGGTGTGTTTGGATCTGATAAAATCCAACTTTTTCTCCTCCAAACTTGATATGTGGATTTCTAGACTGGTGCTTCTGGTCTTCTGGTACCTCTAGTACTTTGGTACTTCTAGTACATTGGTTTTCTAGTACTTCTGGTACTTTGTGAAACTAGGGTTTCACTTTCTGAGATATCCAGCCACTGAAAAGGTGCGCTGAGAGTGTCAAACTGATCCTTAGGGGAGGGCGCACTTTTCTAGATGGTTTTGGGGCTGAAAATCTTCACCATCAAAAATCCCTAATTTTCATGTACAGTAACAGTGACGTTTTTCACTTGTGAAAGATGCTTCCTTCAGCTTGGCTCTAATACCATGTTAATGTTTAAGCCATTATTATAGATTTCTGCATTTCATTAAATAACAATAGCATAATCTAAGATCACTGAGAAATACACAATCACAAGAGACACAGCATTTATCCTCGGAAACCCTCTAGGGGAAGAAAACCCAGCAAAACTTCCTTAATATAGATAGCCAATACAATGCCAAGAGATCTCTTAAACTAATATAGAAAGTCCTCTCCCAGATATGCGCCACTCTCTCTCTCCTTATTCTCCAGTAGCAGATCTGAACTTGTCTCTCAAAATGAGCAAGTGAGTTGTGTCTAAGTGAGGCGCTAGCCTCCTTTATTTATACAAGTCTGGCATGTGTGAAGTGTCTCTTCACTAGCAGGGCTGACTTCTCAAACTGGGTGGGTAAACCCACCTTTATTATATTTTTGGATTCTTTAATATCTGTTAGGGCCGACTTCTTATTCTACCTATTACAATTGCCTTTTGACCAATCCGCAAAAGGGGATTTCGTCCTATTACAATAACCAACATGATCAATCCACAATGGGGATTGATCCTATGAATAATATATCAATAATAATAAGAATACTCTTTGCAGTTACATTATTTCACCTTGCTCAAGACATTTGATGCACCTGCTTAGAAATTGTACTAATAGTGTAGAAGGTTCTGTCACATCTTTTACCTCAAAACGATACAACTTCTTTTGTAATTGTGGGAACCTTTCTTCTATGTTTTGATCTTCAGAAGTTATTTGACTGTAACTACAAATTTGGCTTTACCATCCATCTATCTATTTGAGCAATGTCAACCTGCTTTAGCTATGAAATTTCAATTTGAGCTTCCTTTAATCTTTCTTTGATGTCAAGTTGATTTTTTACAATGTTGATTTGTCGTAGTATCTCAGAACAATCATCCTTTCCAATGCCTAGTGATTCTTTATTTAGCAAATAAAAAACCTCTTCACAATTCTCTTTTATTTCTTTGTCCATTCTTTTACTCTCGGCTATATTGGCCTCCCATGCCTTTAATATTATATCACCTCTTATGTGTTCTACAACAGTCAATCTGTGAGTTACAGGTACTTCTTCTCTAATCGATGACACGACCACTTTTTGAAAGGTGGTCCGGGCTGCAGTAGCCTCTCTTTCTTTGAATCCGATATTATCAAATGATTGATTTAGTTCCTCAAAATGATTTCTACCTTAGACAAATGGATTTGTTGTGTTATTTCTAGCTTCTTAATCACTTTCGATGCTTGATCTTGGAACGTTGTTATATCCATAACCATTTTCTCAGTGGAACTTACCTTGTTTTGTAATTGTTTAACCAACTCATCCTCTTGGAAAATACTGGATTTGAGAAGTTGGATTTCTTGTCTATCAATAGCTCTAGCCTGTTCAAGTATTTTATTGACCTCATCTCTGACATTCTTCTCAGTATTCCTTATTTGATCTCGCAACTGACTTATCATCTAATTTCTCTACTTCAATCTTTCTTTTAGGTTATCGACTGAGAATAGGCTAGTTGTTGCAAAAGCTCCAAAAGAGTCAGCTACCTCTGTAGCAAAATCTCATCCTCCAAACTCTGTCCATCCAATAATATCATGTGCCTTTTGACAATTTCACCTTCTTTATGGTGTATTTCTTTCTTCACCACAGCTTTCCTTTTCTTACTGAAAAAGAAATCGGTAGGAGGTATTTCTTCAGTAGGGATAGGCGTGAGATCCCCTATGAATATTACCTTTTCATTAGGGTTTCCTCTAGTGAACTGTAATGGCATGATAGCCTCAATGGGGCTATCGATTTCTATAGATAATTGTTTTTTGGTTCCATATGTATTTGATTTATCTGGTGAAGATAGTGGCCTATCTTCTCCTCGCTTTATTAATGTCTCTGGTTGATCTTTGGTCTGGTCATCAGATACCTCTGTCGACGGGATATCCTTTTTCTGGGTTGAGCTCTCTGACTTTTCTGATTTTTCCGGGGCTTCTTGTTTGCTAGAAATTTTGACTTCTAGATTTTGGGTCTTTGTTTATTGTGTAGCAGGAGACATTGGGTTTTCCCCTTGTAATACTTTCGAAAGATTACTCCTTCTGTTTTTTTGGAAGTTGTAAAAATCAACCATTTTATCCGGTGATAGGGCTCAAACTCAACTCATAAATTCTTGGTAATATCTCACCCCTTGAAACACTTCATCCTGAGGGGATTCTTCATGTTCATACTTTTTAAGATTGCAACTGGACATATGGTTACACACAACTTTCTGCGGGTCGTGCTTCTTAAATTCAATGTTAACCAGTTTTATTTCTTCTAATGTCGCAGCTTCCACTTTGGAGTGGCCGAAATCCAATAAAGAAAATATGTCAATCTATAAGGGAAAAGACGGCCATACCTTTTTCTGGACGGCTTTAATTTCTTTGTTAATCCCGTCGAGTACATACTATCGTGTGACCTCGCGGCACACCAATTGGTCTGGTAGAAATTTCGGTAGATCATAGGGGGGAACTGAACAACCAAAAACTCTAATATAAGAAAAGTGTTCCTCGATGTACCAGTCTACCACCTTATCTAGGTTGGTCGCAACTGCACCTGAAATTCTAGGAGGTGAGTGACCAAAAATAGCAATTTGCATCGGCACCGCTACCCAATTATAGATTTTGTAAAAGGAATCTGTCGCCTTATCTTCCCAGAGTTTTGAATGATAAACATGAATTGGTTCTACACATTCTGGAGTCCAACTCCATCCCATCAGCGGAAAAGGCGTCATGAAACAGATGGTGTCCATAATATAAGCTGACATGAAGAATGAAGCTAGTTTCCCTTTGGATTTCTTTGTTTGGTATTTTGTGATTTCACTAGCCAGACTATCTAACAATATCTTGGCCCAATCGAAAGAATATCCTTCTGCCATAATGTGTATAATGGGTACCCATGGTAGAAAGAAATGGGTTGTGTTCTCTTTTCCATAGAGTCTACATATCATCATAGCTATATACATGAATTGTGGTTCTAGTGATGAGATTGAGTATATGCCGTTAGAATTGGCTCTGAACTTTTCGAGGTGTGAACACCAGTCCTTGATTAAGTTAGAAAGACTCTTTCCATATTGATCACACTCCTTGTTAAAATTCACTAGAAAATTGGCATTATAAACGAAGTTTGATGTTGCAGACAATTTATACATCTCCTGTATGTTTTCCAGCCGAAAATACCCAATGCCTACCTTTTGAGAGTTGAATATAGTTCTAGTTGGAATATTCACATGATCCAGTGCCTGTCCAATCATGTCAATGTAGGGTAAAATCCTCGGCCTTGTTTCTACCTTTTGCAGCTCTACTTGAGTGATAATCTTATATTTGGTAGATACGTTATCCTTTTCGTTGTCGCTTGAATCATCGGGGCAGTTTACCAGTTTGTATTGCATAGTGTTGAATACATGCATATAGGTTTTAACCGTGCTTATACTTCTAGGTGAAGTATCAGAAATAACGTCTATGTTCTGACCGAAACTTTCGCCAGTTGCTTTAGGCGCTTTCCGTGGAGCCATGATATCAAATCTCAGAGTTCTATTACCTGTTACAAAGAATGAGAATGCAAAAAATAGTTATTTCGCTAAGCCAGCTCTATGAAAACAAGAATGTAATTCAAAACTAAAAAATCTTATTTGACTTAAATGCCTAAACCATGTGTATACCTTTACTAACAAAGCATTTAATTTATTTAATAAAAAGATTTGGGCGTTAAAATTGGATCTTATTTGAAATTATTTCCCTAAATCAGATATTAATGTCATTAATGGTCGATACCTCGTGATTTGGGAAAATCACAGAGAAAATTTGAATTTATCCGCCTTTCAAAACAACGTGATTTTAACAGGAAATGAAACTCCTTGATGTATTAATAAATCAATTTTATTATGTTAATTAATCCTTTATAACGTTAGTCCATTTCGGGATTTCGGATCTAGTGTTACCCTGTATTCATCCAAAATAGGACTCCTGAAACGCGAAGCCGCGATATACTTAAATCAATTTTAATCTTGTTTAGTTCCTTAATTAATTGTGATTAACTACGAGGATTTTGTGGTTTCGAGTATTGGAACTTCTGGTGATCCTTCGAGGTATGATTCCCGAATCCCGAAATCACGATGTGATTAATTAATTTTAATCACATTTAAAGTTTTGATTGATCATAGTTTAACACTTAATGAAGTTTCATGACTTCGCATGTCGGGATTTCGATACTTTTCACATATTGGACTGTTAGGTGTGCGAAACCCCGAAACCCGATACTTTGAAAATTATACTAGCGATNTTTTTTTTTAAATGAAAAGGTGGCTCCATGGCTTATAAGTATTTCAGACCATTGGATTTAGCTGAAGACTTCATCGATGGTAATATCCAAGCACGCATTTGTCTTTAAGAAAATTTTAAAGTCTAAAGTTTTTTTAAAATATAATATGTTTCAACATACGGCATTGCAAATGACTTGGCAAAACTCCGGTATGGTGTTCTCCATCTAGATCAAGAACGTTGGCAATGGTGGCAATGGGGAAAAATTGTTCGTCAAGGGTATGTTGCTTGGACACACTTTGTGACAGAGATTTATGAACGCTTTGACACTGACACCAACCATTTAGGATGTTTGACAAAGTTGAAACAATCTGGCACAGTGGAATACTTTATAGTTTCTTTTGAGCCACTGGATTTTCGTACAGAGGGAATGTCTGATGCTTTTTTCCAAGAATGTTTTATTAGTGGCCTCAAGGATGAGATTTGTGCCCATGTCCTCATGGCTCAGCCTCAGATTTGGGTGGAGGCTACTAAAAGAGATAAGGAAGCACAACATGTTGTCTCTTCTCAAAACCGGAAACCCTCCTTTATTCCTCGCACTAAACCAGTAAATCCCACTCCTCCTTCTACTCCACTAAAGATCCAAAAATTGACCAAGTCCGAAATGGTTGAACGCCAACTCAAAGGCCTGTGTTATTATTGTGATGACAAATATTTTTTGGGACATAAGTGTAAGGAAAAAAATATTTTTATGGACATATCGGAAGATGTTTCGAAAGAGGATGTTGAAGCTCCCCTTGTGTCTATGTCACCTAAACCCACTGACATAACCCCTCCCTCAGACCCTCCTGAAGTAGAACCGGTCATTTCCCTAAATTCTCTCATAGGCTTCTATGCTCCCCAAACCCTTAAACTAATTGGCTACATCAAGCATAGGAAGGTCGTCATTCTTATTGATAGTGGAAGCACCCATGATTTTATTTATCACCGCATTACCCAAAAAACTAATTTCTATATCCGTGCAGTGAATAATTTCCAAATCATGATTTTCAATGGTGGGTCCATGAAATGTGGAGGGCATTGTGAAAATGTGCATCTCCAAATTGGTGACTACCACCTGAAATCTCATATGTTTTCTATGGACATGGGCAGTTGTGACATTGTGTTGGGTGCAGAGTGGCTAAGGAATTTGGGCCCCATTCTCATGGATTTTAAGGAATTAACCATGCAATTCGAACAGGAGGTCCAACAATATAATTTCCAAGGCATCGTCGTCAATTCCCCTGAGATCATTAGTTCCCATCGCATGGAAAAGCTGCTCAAAAAAGGTCATTCGGGCGTTATTTCCCAACTCCATGACATACAAGCAACTGAGACACCCTCTGTGCCACAGGACCTCCAATCCATCCTCTCTAAACATCAAGTGGTTTTTTCCACCCCCCAGGGACTCCCTCCCTCCTGTGGTGTTCATGATCATTCCATTCCCCTTGTCCCAGGAATCCTTCCTCCCAATATTCGTCCCTATCATCACCCATTTTCCCAAAAAAATGAAATTAAAAAAATGGTTCAAGCATTGCTTAACGCAGGTGTTATCCGCCCTAGTACGAGCCCCTACTCTTCTCCTGTGGTCATGGTCATGAAGAAAGAAGGTTCATGGCACATGTGTCTTGACTTCCGCACCCTCAAAAAACTCACTATTAAAGACAAATTTCCCAATCCTATCATTGATGACCTCTTGGATGAATTGAGTGGCGCCTAGTTCTTTACTAAACTTGATCTTCATTCTGGCTACCACCAGATCTGTATGAAATAGGAAGAGATTCCTAAGACTGCCTTTAGAACTCATGAAGGCCACTGTTAGTTTTTGTCCATGCCCTTTGGCTTGTGTAATGCTCCCTCCACTTTCCAAAGCCTCATGAATCATGCCTTCCGTCCTTTTCTCCATCATTTTGTCTTAGTTTTCTTTTATGATATCCTCATCTATAGAAAAACCTGGACAGACCATCTTGCTCATGTGGATCAAGTTCTCTATCTACTCTCTCAGCACCAACTTTTCCTAAAAAAATCTAAATGTGATTTTGGCGTCTCATAAGTCAAGTACTTGGGTCAGCTTGTTGGCAAGAATGGTGTCAGGGTGGATCCTAAAAATATTGAATCTATGCAAGACTGGCCTCACCCAAAGACTCTCAAAAGATTGCATGGATTTCTGGGCTTAACAGGTTATTATTGCAATTTTGTTAAAAATTATGGAAATATTGTGGCACCTCTCACTGCACTCCTTAAAAATAATTCTTTCACTTGGACTCCAGCAGTTGCTCAGTATTTTCAAACCTTGAAGATGTCCATGTGCACCACTCCATTCCTGGCTCTTCCTGATTTCACAAAGACCTTTGTCCTGGAATTTGATGCTTTGAGGAAAGGAATTGGCATTGTCTTATGCAAGAGGGTTGGCCTTTGACCTTTACCAGCAAACAACTGTCTGAGCAAAATTTGGAAAAATCAATCTATGAAAAGGAAATGTTGTCTATTTTTCATGTCGTTGATCTTTGGCGCCCTTATCTATTGGGCCAACACTTGAAAATTAAGACAGATCTTCAAAGCCTCGAGTATTTTCTGGAACAACGCATTTCCTCCCCAGAGCAACAAAAATGGGTGACTAATCTCTTTGGATATGATTATGAGATCATTTACAAGAAAGGAAAAGACAATGTGGCCCTGGATGCACTTTCCCGAAAATATGAATATGAAGGGTCCATTTTTTCTCTCTCTTTCATTGTACTAGATTTGCTCCAAGCCGTTCACCAGTAATGGCTACACGATCCCAAAAGTTCGCATCTGATACAGCAATTGGAGTCCAATTCTCTAGTTTCCTCAGGGTACTCTTGGCTCCATGATGAGCTTCGATACAAAGGCCATTTGTATTTAAGTGAACAGTCAATACTTGATTCCATGGTACTTTATGAGCCTCATGCTACACCCACAGCTGGGCACTTCAGGTTTACCAAAACCTATGACAGGGTCAAATGTTATTTTTTCTGGGATGGTATTAAACAGGGCATTCGTAATTTTGTGGCTGAATGTGATGTGTGTCAATGCAACAAGGGCGAAACAGTCAAATATCCAAGCACACTATAACCTCTTTCGATTCCACCTGCTATTTGGCGGGATATCTCTATGGATTTTATTGTAGGCTTACCTAAATCGAGCAATAAATCAGTCATCACGGTGGTAGTTGATCGCCTTTCCAAGTATGCTCATTTATGTGCTCTTCAACACCCATTTACAGCATCCATTGTGGCTGAACTTTTCATGGATCAGGTCTTCAAGCTTCATGGCATGCCACATTCTATTGTTTTTTATCATGACCCAACTTTCACCAATAATTTTTGGCAAGAACTGTTCAAGCTACAAGCCACCCAATTTCATCTCAGCACAGCTTATCATCCATAGACTGATGGTCAAACTGAAGTTTTCAAGAAGTGTTTGGAAACATATTTGAGGTGTTTTGCATCGAAAAAGAAAAATCAATGGGCTCAATGGTTACCACTAGCTGAATGGTGGTACAACACTTCACACCATATAGCTACCTGCATGACTCCTTTTGAAGAAGTATATAGAAAAAAATCACCTTCAGTTCTTGTAATTTTTAAACCTGTAAAGTAAAGCAATGCATATAGATTCTTAAGCAAAATAGAATTTAATCAATGGCTCATTCACATAGTACACAGAGATTTATACTGGAAACCCTCAACCGAGAAAACCTTTCTTATATTCATTATATCGAATTTCACCATTCACTATACAATATATACAATTTTTTTAGGTATTCCGTAGATACCAAAACCCTAATCCCTAAAACCGGGATTATTTTTACTAAGCCGCTAAAAATAGCAAAAACCGCTCAAAAATCAAATTTCATGGCGTTGCGCATAACCAGGGGGGGCATACCTGCCCCCCCCCCCCTAGGACCCCCCCTAGGAAAGCGCCCTACGTACATGACATAAGCAGGGCACTACTACGAGGGATCTTCAGACGCAGTTGTCATATCTTACGCGCCCACACACACACATGCAAAGAATATAACACATACCCAATAGTTCTCTCATATTTACCAGGTGTCTCGAAGGTCTAGGCGGTTGACCAAATGCTTACAGTTCGAGAGGATATTCTTCGTACCCTCAAAGAGAATTTGGTCATGTCCCAGAATCGCATGAAGCAACAAGCAGATCAAGGTCGCTTTGAACGTCAATTTGCAGAAGGGGAACAGGTGTTTCTTTGAATGCAACCTTACAAGCAAAGTTCCCTCAAAGCTGACCATTGTCAGAAACTGGCACCCAAATTTTATGGTCCTTATACCATTCTCAAGCGTGTGGGACAGGTGTCCTATCAGTTATCTTTTCCCAGTCATTCTAAGTTGCATCCTGTTTTTCATGTTTCTTGCTTAAAGAAGGTGATTGGAACTAAGTGCCAAACTCAAACCAACCTTCCCGAGTTGGATGAAGAAGGCTCCATTTGGCTACAACCAGAAGCAATTTTGGACCAGGGTGAGCGTCCCCTACGTCAGCGAACCATCAAGGAAGTGTTAGTCCAGTGGAAAGATACAACCCCAACAGATGCCACTTGGGAACCAGCTACCATTCTGCAACAATTTCCACATCTCAAGCCTTGAGGACAAGGATGTTTTTAAGGGGGAGAACATGTTAGGGACCTAACCCCTCACGTAGGTAGAATAATATATTCTGATGTAATAAAGGTCAATATTAATAAGGCCTAGCAATAAATAAGAATATAAGAAGACCTAATAGAAGCTTCTGCTTCTAGAAAAATCTTCCTCTAGATGGTTCTTTTGATAGACATATTTAATATAAATAGGAGTCGATGGTATGAGAATTGTTGTCTTGGATATTATTGTAATAGAGCTCTGCTCTGCTGGAGGTTTTCCCCTCGAAGAGGCAGTAATCTAAGTGCTCTTTCTGGTGTTATTCTGGTATCATTTTGGTATTATTGTGGTGTTGTTCTGGTTATATTGTTTCTCATCTGCCATTTCTATCATTTTATTTATGTTCTGCATACTTTTTATCTCTAGAATATTACAAATCTTCCCAAGACCATGGCATGACTTTTCAAACTTTAGACAAACTCTAAGTTTTACCCTAAAAATATTGATGCTAACAGGAGGCACTAATAAATTATATATGCAAAATGGCATACAAACTCATGCAATTCATGTAAACATACATAAATATAATATGTTGAACTATTATTTAAGCAAACAACAATTTAACCAATTTTCTTATGAAATAAACAACATAGAAACACCAATAATAGAACACTTATCTTTAATAATGAAAAACACCAACTAGCTATTGATGTGGAATGCTCCTCCCAGCCATAGACATTGTTGCATCAAGTCTTGCTATGAGTGCACAAGGACGAGCAAGAATTGTTTAACCCAATACCCACTAATTTCTCAACCTATTCACTTATGCAACCCATCCCAATCACCGACTCTCTTACCCCCTTCAGACTGCGCAACCCAGAGAAGTGGACCCCCTTCTCTACAATGCAATCCCTCTAGCTATCACACTCGTTTTCCTAGGCTCAAACACAAGTTGGCCAAAGAAATCTAAATGTTGGGATCTACAAGGATGTTCAACTTCAATTTTCATAGTAGTCATACAATTTATCCCCCTTACGGGCTTGGCTCCCTTTCTATTGCAATTTGTACCAACAACATGAAGGTAGAGAGATGAATGTAATAATGGACAAAATAATGGTAGAGTGATGGAAAACTCTCACTTAAGTATGCATGTATCTAACTTGCCACTTGGTATTCAAGGAAGTGGTCCCCAACTACTTTTCCATCCATCCCACAACTGATGTGCTTTATACATAAACTAAGGTAATGACTTTGAATTATAATAAAATATTATACTATTCTTAGCTTTGCCCCTCTGGATTTATACATAAACTAAGGTACTTTGAATTATAATAAAATTATACTATTCTTGGTTTTGTCCCCTTT
>ML787153.1:59926-94445 GCA_009831015.1 Picea engelmannii
ATATCCCCCCATTGTTTTAGTCCCCTTGTCTCGCACACAACGAGGTATTTTTGTTTATAACTTTAATTTACATCATTATGTATTTTTGTTTTAAAATTTAATTTACATCATTTACATTCATTGACCCTCAATCATACTATTTGGCTCACAACCTAATTCACATATTTACTTTACATTATATGAATAAAATTGGGGTGTTACAACCCTGCTCCTATTATCACGATAGAATTACTACAACCCTACTTTTATTGTCACAACTCTATTTTGGGGGACTTTAAATTTACTCAATTTATATCATCTTACAAATTACCAAATTTGTGATAATCTCATGTGGCCTACTATTCCAATAAAATTAACCTAAAGTATTTTCAAGTTTGAAGGCAAGTCTAGAGAAGATCCATTCAACCGTGTAATGGCATTTCACTTACAGTGTTCCTCTAACTCCTTATGGATGATTTCATGCATTTGCATTTGTTTTATAGAAATTTAAAAAGGATCATTGCAAAATGGTACAGTGAGTTACCTCTTGCATCCCATAATAACTTTTCATCATTGGCAACAAAGGTATTTTGTATTTTTAGTACACTTCTAGTTATCTATTCACTATGACTCTTAATACAATTAAAAAAAAATCCACAACAATATTTTTATAGCACTTTTAGTTGTCTATTCGCTATGAGACTAGAGTAGAACTCTTGATACTGTTAAAAAAAATACTTCCACTCACATTTAAGATATTAATCATGAGTGAAGTAGGATAAATCAATTGATTAAACCTGAGATAACAGATTGTCTATTAGTTGTGTTATCACCTTGTTGAGATTGTCATGACCTTTAAGAGCCCAAAGCACTTGCTTACTACATTTGAAACCATACATTTCCTTCACAACTTTCACATATTCAAGGATCCCTTCACACTTAGATAAATTTCACTTAATATTTTAGCTATTGGAATCCTTCGTGAATATCTAAAAATTTACGTTTTTCTTCCTTCTTCAAACTTTTCTTCAAGCTCAATTTCCAAATCGAACCCCCTTTGCACCTATTTGAGTGTTGAACTTACCAGATTTCCAAAATGAACCCCCTTTGCACCTATTTGAGTGTTGAACTTGCCAGATTTCCAAAACGAACCCCCTTTTAATGTGTTCAAGTGTTTCCCTAGCCAATTTCCAAATCAATCACATTGCCCCCATCGAGCCCCTTGATCATCATTCAAAGTGTTTCACTTGGTTGATTCTCAAATCAAGCATGATGCCCTAATCAAGACCCTTTCTCACCCTTCAAAGTGTTCATCGCCCTTGATTTTCAAATCAACACTAATGCCCCCATCGAGCCCCTTACTCATTGTCCAAACTGTTCACTATGGCTACTCTCTATATCATGCTTAATGGCCCCATTAAACCCCTTTCTCACTATTCAAACGATTCACTCAACATGTGACCCTATGAGAAAAAGACACATGGATGAAAAACTCTAGCTAGGACAATGTTGATGTTACGGTAGTTGCGGGAGGTATTAACCTCTACATGTAACCTTTGACGAGATTAGAATATTTTGGGAAGCAAGAGAAACCATAAATAGTTGGTTAATAACCCTAGAAGACAAGTCGACTCAAGAGAATAATTTATTTTAAATTATTAGCCTCCAAAAGAAGAAATCGGACCAACTAGGTGACTTAGTGCACTATAAATAGAGGGCGCTTGAGCTCATTTTTACTCACTCACTGTCACAACTGCATAAGGACTAGTGGTGCACATGACTGGTGGAGATTTGCATATGCTGCAGTGGTGACTTGGTCTTTGGTTATGATTTGGACTTTCTACTTGGTACACTAGCTTTGGAGAGAGGTACGCTACCTTGGTTGGTTATTGGTTCTAGTGATTGCTTCCGAAATTATTTTATCTATCAAGGTTAAGGTGCTCGAGGGTGGCCTTTGTGCCTATTTTTGGGTGACAATATAGTGATATTTTCTATGGTGAAACAAGCACACCTATTATTTTAACAGGTTATGAGCCCACACTATCTTAGGACAGTGTAACCACTAGAAGGTAGGTTGAGAGGATTTGCTCAGTTGCAGTTGTAGTTGTAGTCAGAGTTTTGTTGCAGCAATGAAACCCTAACCCTCTTGTTGAGGCACCTTAAGTGAAGCACTTGACCTATTTCCTTGATAGCCTAATCCTCCCTAGCCAAGCGCACCTCCTGGTACTCTCAGCAATCCTAGTCATCAATTTTGAGTTTTTGGTCAAAATCAAAGGTTGACCAAGTCAAAGCAATGATGACTTACTCTATGAAATCAGAAAACAAGTTAGAAGGGGATTTAAACTTCAGAGCATGGAAGAAAAGGATTGACCTCATCCTTGCCAAAAATAAAGTTCTAGATATAGTGGAAGGCAATATCATAGAACCACAGTTTGAAGCAGGAAAAGAGAAGCAACCTCAGAACGTTGCAGCACTAAAGAAGTTCAAGGATAATGACATTAATGCTATGAGTATCATAGTGGACTCTATAAAGGATCACTTGATACCCTACATTTCTCATCTTGACTCATCCAAGAAGATGTACAATGCCCTAACAAACCTTTTCTCAGTCAGAAATTTTGGACAAGTGATGATTCTAAAGAATGAACTCCGTGACACAAAGATGACAAAGGATAACACCATAGCTTGATACTTTGTGAGGATTTATTAATTGAGATATCAACTACAAGCTATTGAAGCCATCCCATAAAATGAAGTTGTGAACATAGCACTCAATGGTCTCTCTAGATCATGGGATGCATTTGTTGCAAGTATGAATACATGGAAGGATTTTCCAATGTTAGAAAAATTTTGGACATGTTGTGCACAAGAAGAGACAAGGTTAAACTCCAAGGGAAAACCTCAGAAGGAAGAAGATGCTCAAGCCTTTGCAACAAAGTTTAAAAGACATGGATGTAAGAAAAGATCTGATTCAAGAAAGAATTTCAAGAGAGATAGGTCAAAGGTACAATGTTTTGAATACCATGATTATGGCCACTACAAAAGGAATTGTCCTAAACTAAGAAAGAAGATAAAAGTGAGACATCATGCATCAGTTGCCAATGATGAAGAATCATCAAAGAAGACAGCGTGATGAATCAGATTTCTTCTATTATTCAGCTCTTACTGGAACCGTTGAAGATGACATGTGGTTGATCGATAGTGGAGCTTCAAGGCATATGACAGGGGACCGTAATAATATCTCAAGCATGAAGGAGAAGGAGACAACTCATAAAATGGAGCTTGGAGACAATAACTCTTATGCAGTCAAAGGAATTGGACAAGCTACTATGAAAATGGAATCAAATAACTCTATCCATCTTAGTAATGTTTTATATGTTCCTGGTTTGAAAAAGAATCTAGTATTTATTTCATGTTTGGAAGAGAAAGGAGATAGAGTAGCTTTTTTGGATGGAAAATTTCTTGTATTGTCTAAAGACTCCAAGATAAAAAATGCTAGAGTTATTGAAACCCATGAAGCAAGGTTATATAAACTCCTAGGTGAGGATACTCAAGCCCTAGTACATGACGAAATCAACCCTAGTGAGTTATGGCATAGAAGGTATGCTCACCTTCATTATCAAGCCTTGCCATCCCTGAAACAGATGGTTGTAGACATACCAGAATTACAGTCAATACATGAAGGTGTGCAGAGGATGTGCACTTGGGAAGAACATTAAGAAACATTTCCCAAGCAGTGAGAATAGATCCAAAGGGATTTTAGACCTAATACATTCAGATGTATGTGTACCTATTCCATTGAAGTCTCTAGGAGGATCTCTTTACTATGTAACGTTTATAGATGACTTCTTAAGAAAGAAATGGTTGTATCTGTTAAAAACTAAGGATGAAGTATTTAGCAAATTCCAAGAATTAAAGGTTGAAGTAGAGAACCTAGCAAATAAGAAAATCAAGACAACAAGATTTGATAATGGAGGAGAATACACCTCCAAAGAGCTCATTGTATTTTGTAAAGAAGTTGGGATTAGAAGGGAGCTCATTGTCCCTCACAATCCTCAACAAAATGGTGTGGCTGGAAGAAATAATAGAACCATTGAAGAATAAGTCAAGGAAATGATGAATGATCAGAACTTATCTATGCTCCTATTAGGAGAAGTAGTTATTATAGTTATTTATGTTCATAATAGAAGTCCACGTAGAATATTGAAGAACATGACTCCTGAAGAAGCCTTCTCGGGAAAAAAGTCAAGCGTTGAACACTTGAGAATCTTTGGATGTCTTATATACATTCATGTTCCCAAGGATAAGAGAAAGAAGTTGGAACCCTCATGAAAGAGAGGAATATTCGTTGGTTATAGTGAATCATCAAAAGTGTATAGAATCTATGTTTCAGGTCAACGAAGGATTGAAATAAGTAGAGACGTAACTTTTGATGAAAGGATCGCATTTAAGAAGTCTATAGAAGAATCTATACAATCCAACGAAGAAGAGGAACATGAAGATACCAAAGAAGAAAGTAAATGTTCTCCAAAACAAATTAATGAAGAAAAAGATGTAAATGTGTTGAACCTGCACAGAATAGATCTAGCTAAACAATAATACACACATTTGCAGAGAGAATTGGAGAAAGAAGAAGGAGAGAAAGAATGAAAGAATTCTCATTAACTGTATTCCACACTCAAAGAGTGAATAATTTACAATAGATATAGGATACATGAGTAAATAATGCGCCATAGTGGTGGTCTAGAGTGATCTGGACACACACCAGCGGTTACGGGAGTGAACTACCACCTAGTCTAGTCTCTCAGGCAGTTACGGAAGTGAATTGCCACCTAGTTGAGTTAACTAGTCAACTAGTCTTCAGTTAACTGACTAAACAAAGAGTAGTGAGGATTTAACTCAGGAATCAAGGGTAATGAGCCAATCTGGTGATGATCCCAAGGCAAGTGCGCATTATCATGGTGATGATCCCAATGTTGCATGGTGACAAAACCAATGCAGCATCTAAATTCAACTCAACTAGTCAAACCGAAGTGTCAACTAAAAGAAAATATTTTTCAAGTGGAATATTCTCCCCTAAAATATAAGAGACTGGATAATGACTAATTATGACTAATAAACAAGGAAAAACCTTAGGAAAAATAAATCATAGGTGTGTGTGTGAAGTAATTCCAACACCCCCCCTGAACATCACTATGGTGAAAATAAAGAATGGGTCCCGGCAACAAGGCCATGTTAAATACCCAAATACAAAAGATACATTGAACTAAATGAGGAAAGAGGGAAAACCTCATGGAAAAAACCCCCCCTCAAATTACAATGCATAAAAAAAAAATGAGAAAGAACAAAAAACAATTGCTAAGCAACCCTGTCCTTCACTCCAAGAAGACCTTGCAACTGTGCAAGTTTGTGTTCATTGAATATTTTGTTGAGGATGTAGATGTCTACACGGATTTGATGAAGTAAATGAATCATTGATATGTCCACACATATCCACTTTCTCTTCTTGTAATGAAGAATATCCAAATAAATTTTGGATGAAACTTTGAAAACCGTGCGGCCGTTTCTGGAAAAATGCTGAAATTTTATTGATTTTAAAAAGATCATAACTTCACTTTCTTAACTCCGTTTCGGACGATTTTTTTTTTAAATTGGATATTTTCCCAAGCGTAATTAAAATATCCAATTTGTTTCTGCAAATTGTGCTCAAAAAATATCAGAATGTAGTCTGATTTGTGCAGCGCTCTTTTTGTCTCCTAAGATGCATGCATGGTGCATGCAAAAGTGTCTGCATGTGACTCCTGAGATGCATGCCATATATTTTCCACATAAATTTCAGAAAACAAATCTGAAATGGAGTATACATCATCTTCAATTATTGGAATACAAATTTCTGCAAATACTTGTGTAGAAGACTCTTGAGAATAAGAGGCTTGATCTTCTGACGGTTTCTCTTCTGGCTTTATCTGTTCAACCTCCTGCATGAAATATTCACAATATTGTTTATTCCCGAATAGAACCTCTAATCTGGTCCATAATTCATTTGGAGTTGATTCTTGTGATTCTTCATATACTTGGTGGATAATTTCTAGAGAAATAAACAAGAAGATAAATCCTATGGCCATATCGTGTCTATTGAGAAAGTCGTTTTTCTCATCGGCGGAATCAAACTCTACTTCCATTGCCATGGTTATTTGGTATAAGCCACTACTTCTGAGAAGAATTAGAATCTTTGGCTTCCACTCCAAATAGTTATGAGGCGTGAGAAGTATTATCGGTGAGTAAAACATATATTCCATCTTTTCTGCGTTCTTCAATCTTTAGTACCTGCAAAAATAATTTGGTGTAGCTTTTGCTTAGCAGTCTGTCGGCTCTGATACCATGTAAATGTGTTGAACCTGCACAGAATAGATCTAACTAAAAAATAATACACACATTTGCAGAGAGAATTGGAGAAAGAATAAGGAGAGAAAGAATGAAAGAATTTTCATTAACCGTATTACACACTCAAAGAGTGAATAATTTACAATAGATATAGGATACATGAGTAAATAATGCACCATAGTGGTGGTCTAGAGTGATCTGGACACACACCAGCAGTTACGGGAGTGAACTTCCACCTAGTCTAGTCTTTTAGGCAGTTACGGAAGTGAACTGCCACCTAGTTGAGTTAACTAGTCAACTAGTCTTCAGTTAACTGACTGAACAAAGAGTAGTGAAGAGTTAACTCAGGAATCAAGGGTAATGCGCCAATCTGGTGATGATCCCAAGGCAAGTGCGCATTAGCATAGTGATGATCCCAATGTTTCATGGTGACAAAACCAATGCAGCATCTAAACTCAACTCAACTAGTCAAACTGAAGTGTCAACTGAAAGAAAATATTCTCTAGGTGGAATATTCTCCCCTAAAATATAGGACACTGGATAATGACTAATTATGACTAATAAACAAGGAAACACCTTAGAAAAAATAAATCCTAGGTGTGTGTGAAGTAACTCCAACACAAGAACCACCACATGAATCTTTAGAACCAACTACTATACCTAAGACAAGAAAAAGACCAGCATGGCTTGAAACTACTTTGCAGGAAGCAGAAAAACATAAGGCTCCCACTAGTACTTTCAGGGAAAGAAAGAAACCCAAAAGGTTCACTAGTTATGCGGCACTCATGACAAGTTTGGTTAATGCAGAACCTTCCACCTTTGAGGAAGAAATTAAGATGAAAGAATGGAAGGAGGTGATGATGGAAGAATACCAATACATCATGAAGAATGATGTATGGGAAGTTGTGTTAAGACCTAAAGAGAAGTTTGTAGTCACTTCAAAGTGGCTTTATAATATAAAGCATGTTGTAGATGGAAGTATTGATAAGTACAAGGCAAGATTTGTGGCTAGAGGGTTCTCCCAGCAGGAGGGAGAAGATTATGATGAGACGTTCGCTCTGGTTTCCAGATATACATCTATCAGAGCCATAATATCTCTAGCAGCTTCCATGGGTTGGAGTTTACATCAGATGGATGTAAAGACTGCATATCTCAATGGAGTGATTAAGGAAGAAGTATATATAGAGCAACCTCAAGGTTTAGAGGTACACCCAAAAGAAACCCATGTATGCAAATTGAAGAAGGCCTTGTATGGACTCAAGCAAGCTCCAAGAGCTTGGTATGCACGTATTGATAGCTACTTGACAAGACTTGGATTTTCCGAGAGTCATGTTGATCCAAACATCTATTACAAGGTTGTGAATAATGCACCTGTGATTCCACTGTTATATGTTGATGACTTATTTCCGACAGGTGCAGAGCCTCTCATTATTCAGTGTAAGAAGGAGTTATCCGTTGAATTTGATATGAAGGATATTGGTCTCATGCACTACTACTTGGGACTAGAAGTGTCACAGAAGCGTGGTGAAGTCTTCCTATGACAATGGAAGTATGTTGTAAAGATCCTTCGGAAGTTTGGGATGATGGATTGCAAATCCAGGGCAACTCCCATGGTAACAGATTTGAGGAAGTTGAGAGACTCGGATTTTGATCCACTAGACTCATCCCTGTACCGACAGTTAATTGGTTCCTTGATGTATTTGGTAAATACTAGGTCGGACATATGTTTTGTTGTGAACATGTTGAGCTAGTTCCAGGTGGAACCTATAAAAAAGCATTGGGTGGTTGCAAAGCATATATTGAGATATCTTCATGGGACAATAATGTATGGTTTGAGATATGCCTCAAACAATGAAGTAACACTGCATGGATTTACCAATTCAGATTGAGCAGGGAGTGCGGAAGATAGAAACAGTACTTCTAGACTGTGTTTCAGTTTGGGTTCTGCTATGATTTCATGGGCTAGCAAAAAACAGAAGTTTGTTGCACTCAGCACTGCGGGAGCAAAGTATATTGCAACTTGTGATGCTTGTATGGAAGTAGTGTGGCTCTATAAGCTGGTTTCTGGACTGTTTGATCGAGTGTTAGATTCGACAGTGATATATTGTGATAACTAGAGTTGTTTGAAGCTCTTAGAGAACCCAATGTTCCATGACAGGTCGAAGCACATTGAGATCAAGTATTATTTTCTCTGTGATAAATTCGAGAGGGGAGAAGTGGTTCTCCAGTATATCTCCACTAATGAAATGACTGTAGATATTTTGATGAAGTCTTTGTCCAAGATAAAAAGTTAAAATACTAGAGGGACAAGTTGGGGCTCGTGGAGAATGCTCCCTTGGTTGAAAGGGAGGAGATGACTTCCTCGGTTGGGAGGGAGCACTGATATTTGGCATCATGGACTATCAGTAAGATGTAGATCTGTATTGTGCTAGTATAGCTTAGAGATGGTCATACAACATAGAGATGATGCGCTAGTACCGCTTAGATATGATACAAATGGTTGGAGTTGTTGATACAAAAGCCTGAGGAGCATCGTGCTAGTACAGCTTAGAGGTGGACATATAGCTTAGAGATGATGCTTATGTCATGCAAGTTATGTTCATGCTAGTACAACTTAGAGACGATGTTGGTGAGCCACATCATGCTAGACATGATCATGTGAGTACAAATTAGAGATGGCATACAACTTGGATATGATGCATTGGCATCATGCTAGTACAGCTTAGATGTGGCATACAGTTTAGATATGATGCATTGGCATCATGCTAGATATGTCATGCTAGTACGGCTTAGAGATGACACAATAAGGCATTGATTTACATCATGCGAGTACAATGTAGAGGTGGACATACAACTTAGAAATGATGCATTGACATCATGCTAGTACGGCTTAAATATGATGTAGAAGATACTTTGAATCACGCCAGTACAGCTTAGATATGATGCATTCGCATCATGCTAGTACGGCTTAAAGGCTTTCATACTGACAGTTACAAAAAAGTTTTGTAACTACATCCACTTTTTTGTTTATTTCTTGGCAAAACATTCAATACATTATGGGTTTTCTTTGCATATTTCCCAGCCTTTCCTTTGACAAGTTACAGTCGAAATTCCATTGCTTTTGTTTCGGTGCCTTGAAAGTACTCGCGATACCCAAAGGCTCCTCTTTGTCGTTGTAGAGATTCTTTCGAGAGTTCATCTGCTTTTAGATTTAGTTCTCTCGAGACATGTTGAAAAGAAAGTCATTCAAAGGATTGGAAGGAAAGTCTTATGTCTCGCATAATATTTGCGAGATTGATATTATGAATGGAAAGTTTTCCTTTTGCCCAATCGATCACCAGTTTAGAGTCTCCCATGGCCTGTAGTTTTTTTATGTCTTTTTGTTTAGCGATCTCTAGGAGGGTCCATAAAGCTACCAGTTCAGCTTTATTGTTGGAGCCCCCTCCTGGTGCATATATGATGTTGATGTAATGTTTCTAGTTTAAGAATAAAACCACTCTGAATCCAATAGAGGGAGGGTGTCCTTGGCTAGCTCCGTCAAAGTATCACCACGGGATGGAGTAATCCAGAACAGGGAAGGATGGAACCCATTGTTTCAGATTTTTTTGTTCTTCTTTTGTTTTTGAAACATGTGCCAATGTTAAGGTTGTGATGACTTCTGGCGATATCCATTTATATTCGAAAATTTTCACATTGCGAGCCCACCACAAGCTTTCTACCATGATACATGGTAATCCTACATACAAATTTAGCGATATTCCATGTACCCAGAGCTTGTAGCATTCCTCAAGAGAGGGATTAGTCCAATTTGCGCCTACTTTTAGCTTTTCTTTAAAGCCAGGGCAACCTGACCTGCAAAGGGGCATGAAACAAAAAGATGAGATGCACTTTCAGAGTTTTGTTTGCAGAGAACACATCGATTTGGACCATGCCAGTTCCTTTTTTCCAGATTATCCCATGTCAGTAGTTTATTGGAAAGAGCTAGATACATTAGGAGTTTACAACGCAAAGGGGCCTTGGATTTCCATAAAGTCTTCCATCACCATTGTGGTTTGACAATTTTCCTTTCTTCCAGCCAGGCTTTATATCCTAATTTTGTTGTGAAGGATTTGTCTCTCTAGTTCTGGGACCAACATAAGGTCTCCTCATCATCTTGGGAGAACAAGACCATATTTTCGCATACTTGTGATAGAAAAGAGTTCCACTCGCCATGAAGGGTTTATGGGAGACCTAGGGAAGTCACATCTTTCCAGCCATCTCATCCTTGGAGCTGAGGGAACCCAATGCACATGTCGTGGAGAGAGTGTATGTTGTTGGTCCGTAAGGAGTGGATGAGGGGCGGAGAGAGTCTGAAGTTGTTTCCTACTCCCAACCAAGGATCTTCTCCCACACTGATCTTTTTTTTGTTTCTGATTTTCCATACCACCTATTCTCCTACCAGAGGAAGAGCTTCAATGTAATGTTCCCCACCTCTTGATGAAGAGGTCTGGAAAGACTTAGTGGTCTAAACATCCCCACTAGATCATAGTCTCATACAGCACGAGGAAAGGTTAGCTAACTCAATGTTATATTTTGAAGTTGACTCGGAAAAAGGTAAAAAGGGTAAAAGAAGTAACTCAATGAAGGAATAAAGCGATGGAGGTTGAGTTAGGAGTTGACCCTAGGGGTTAACTTAACTCAATAGAGAAACAGAAAAGAAGTATAAAGGAAAGCCTAGGGCGCACCTCTCATGCATCTTGGATATTATTGTATTTGGCTATTGGGCTCTTGAGCACACAATTTTTTAGGGTTTTGAGATTACAAACCCTAGAGAACAACTCAGTGGTGAAAGATTTCACTCACCTTGTTCCAAGCTTGGTCTCGGGGATGAAACACTCCACCCACACTCTTCACAGGTTCCATCATTGATCCAGGAGGGTAGCAGGTTGTATCCTTTGGGGGTTTTCCAGCAGGGGCGCATCATTTCATAAAGAGAAGTTTGATCCAGCATTGTGACAGGGTTTATTGACATTCTAGCATCCGGATATTGCCTGCAGGGCCTTGTTCATCAGTCTTGGAGTATTTTTGGAGAGTTGCTTCGACTAGATATTTATCTACAGCTTTGGGACGTCCTTGAGAGAAGGAGGGCGCTACTGTGATTCAGATTTGCTCATTCTGGAGGGGTTACACCTCATATTTGATCCTGAGACTTCTCCTAGTGGCTTGTGGTAGCCTGATCTACCTTTCTGGAGAGTTTCATTGTATTTGGAGACTTATTCCATCGGGACCAAATTATTGAGTTTGATAGTCTTTAGGAGGGCATAGTCTTGATTAGGGTTTCAACAGTTTGGAGGGGTAAGACTTGGCATTTGGACTGCATACTTTAGGGGGGAATTTCCCTTGCCCCGATCTATCTTTCGGTAAAGTTTGGCATCGTTTGAAGATCTCCTTCAGCTGGGTCAAAACCTTGGCCTTATCATCTATCCAACAGGACATGTCAACGGCTAGGGGGGTTGGACGTGACCCTAGTTCTTATTGTGTTTGGTCTTCACGGCATATTCAGCCTTTGGAGGCTTATTTTGTATTGTCGAGAGCATTTTGTAGCAGCTCATATCTTCTATCTTAGAGCCATCTGATGTTATTCCAGATCTGCTTCCATATTGTATCAAGTTCTTGCTTTTCATATTAATAAAGGTCGGATCTATGCTTTTGGGGTTCATATCTTGTGTATCGATTAGATCTTGCATTTGTATTGAGTATATCTTCATGATATATGTTGAATCACTAAATATAACCCTAAGGCCGAAATTTGAGAGGCCAACCTGCACATACAAACAATCAAACAGTGAATTTAGTGGTTAGTTAGTATTCCAAGAAAAAAAATTGGCTTCAAAACATTACAGTGGTATCAGAGCTCTGATCCTCCCATCCTGTGAGGATTAGTGCATGTAGAAATTTAGTGGCATTTACATGGGCCGAAGGAAGAAGCAAACAAGTGAGACAGAAGACGAGATGGAGGGTTCAGGTGATGACGTTGAGCCACAAGGCTTGGCAATCTTAGCACAGGAGTTATGTAAGTCCATAAACCAAACAGAAAGTAAATTGGTCAACCACTTACAGGAGAACCACGAGGCAAACCGTAGGGGGTAGGCTGAAATATCTGAGACCTTGAGGAAGGTAGATGAAAATCAGACAAGGATAGCAGCATTGTTGATGAAAATGAGTCACAAGGGGAAAGGTGCAAAGGCATATGACAACAGGGAAACGAGTGGATCTCATGGAGGGAACAGGTCTCATCCAGAGCATATCCCCTATCATCATTCTGAGGGAAGCCATGGAGGGGGAGCACCGCATGGACAAACAGGTAACAGGGCTACTCCTAGACCGTACTTTCCCACATTCATAGATGAACCCACACAACTTGAACCCATAAATGATTTTTTTACCAATTTGAGCAATGTTCCAAAGAGTACAACCAGTTGAATTTCACAGTGCAAAAACAGATGACCCTAGATTAGTACTGTCAAATCAAATTCAGAAACAAACCCAGGCCGCACCACATGAGCAACTATGAGTTTGAGCGCAGGGCTGGGAAGATGGAGATGGCTCGACCAAGATGACTGCACAAGCATGGGTGCATAAACTAGACACTTATATGCAACTTAACCCCATGATGGAGATGGAGGCCATCAAGCTTGCCACCATATACTTGGATGGAAAAGCTCATGATTGGTGGTATCATGGATTGACCACACTTGGCCACAATTAAATAGTGGCATACACAAAGTTTACTCAGAGACTCATTGACAATTTTGACCAGGGGGATCCTAAGCTACATTTTCGAGAGTTCACACGGTGCAGATAGACAGGAGCACCAGAGGTGTACATTGAGGAATTCCAGAGGCTAGCAGTCATGGTGCAGGACGTGTCACAGTCCAGACTCATGATGCTCTTCATTGAGGGGTTGATGGAACCCTTGAAGGGTTGGGTGAAGGCTTTTAAGCCTACCAACCTACAGGATGCTATCTGGAGGAAGAGAGATCTAGGGCCAGCTGCAAAGCCAAAATTTGTGCCTAGACCACCTCTTAACACCGGAGGTAGAGACCAAAAACCTCCAATGAACACAGGAGGGCGAGACCCAAGGGGGTTTGATAGGGGGAGAGCTAGGATGGACGAGAATACTCAAAGAGAACTAAGGAGGAAGCAGTTATGCTACACATGCAAAGATCCATGGAACCCATCCCACAAATGCATGGGTCGTGCCCAAGTTCATTACATAGAGGTGACATCAGAGAACGAAGAGGATGAAGATTTCGGCCACATCCAGAACATAGAAGCAGACACCACTGAAACTGCAGAGGAGGAGGCTACAAGTCATGATAATACAACATAGGAGAGAGCTACTTTGGCATCCATCAGTGGGGTGCCCAAGTACAACACCTTCGGGATGAGAGGAGTCTTGCAGGGGCAGAAGGTGTCAGTGTTGATTGATGGGGGAGCCTCCCACAACTTCATTGACTCGACATTGCTACAAAGGAGGCATATACCCACGGTTGAGTTTGAAAGATTCAAGGTGGAGGTAGCAGGAGGAAGCACCATGCCATGTAACAGGTACATTCTGGGGATGAATCTTACACTGGGCAGGCATGACTTAGTGTAGGACGTTTATGTGAGGGACCTTCTGTACACAAATATAATCCTCCGGGTACAGTGGCTTGGTACGTTGGGGCCTATCACCACCACCTACAAGACCGTGGAAATGTCTTTCACAGAGGAGAGTGGAAGAAAGGTAGTCCTCTGAGGCATGACAAGTAACTCAGCGAAGGTGGTCACAGCCAAGAGGATGGAGGCCATTTTCAGGAGAGAAGAAATTGTGTATGCTGCTAAGTGCAAGATTTTGGCACGTGTGGACAAAAAGGGGAAGATTCACTACACACCAGATATTCACAAGATCATTGACAAGCACAGCAAGGTGTTTGGACCTATTCCACCAGGTGTGCCACCAAACAAGGGATTTGAGCATATCATTGAGTTGAAGGAAGGAGCAAAGCCAGTCATCACCACGCCTTACAGACACCCAAAGAAATACAAGGATGAATTAGAAAAGACAATCAAAGAGCTCTTGGATATGGGGCACATCAGACCAAGTTCCAGCCCTTTTGCCTCTTCAGTGGTGTTGGTCAAAAAGAAGGATGGAACCATGCGCATGTGCATCGACTTCACGGCACTAAACAAGAAGACAATCAAAAACAGGTATCCCATTCCTAGGATTGATGAGCTATTGGACGAGCTCCATGGGGTTGTTTATTTCACCAAAATTGACCTACGCTCTGGTTACCATCAAATCAAAATGAGGGAGGAGGACATCCCAAAGACAACTTTCCGATGTCACTACGGCCACTATGAGTTATTAGTGATGCCATTTGGTTTAATCAATGCCCAAACCACGTTCTAGTCATGTATGAACCATGTCTTCAACAAACAGTTGAGGAAGCATCTCCTTGTATTCTTTGATGACTTGTTGATCTATAGCAAGACGTGAGAGGAGCACCTTCAGCATGTGGACCAGATCTTGACTATCATGGAGGATCAATCATTGTATGCCAAGGAGTCCAAATGTGAATTTGGAATGACAAATGTCCTTTACTTGGGACATATTATTGGAGTTAAAGGAGTACAGGTACATCAGGAGAAGATTCAGGCCATAGTGGAGTGGCCTACACCTAAAACCCTTACAGAGTTGAGGGGATTTCTAGGCATTTGCACTTGTTACAGGAAGTTCGTCAAAGGGTTCTCACAACTTTGTGCACCTTTGACCGATTTGACCAAAAAGGGAGCTTTCAAATGGAGTGAGGAAGCCCAATTTACATTTGACAAGATGAAAAAAGTGATGAGCACATGCTCAGTTTTAGCCTTACCATATTTCGGCCAACCTTTCACCTTGGAGTGTGATGCCTCCAGAGAATGCATTGGGGCCATTTTGATGCAGAATAGGCACCCTCTTGCCTATGAAAGCCGAAAACTCAGGGGACCTGAGTTACTTTACACCATCTATGACAAGGAGATGTTGGCCATCATGCACGCTTTGGCCAAATTCAAGCAATACTTTGTCGGTGCTAGATTTGTGGTGAAATCAGATCACAACATCCTTAAGTACTTCTTGGAGCAAAAGGACTTAAATGAGAGGCAACAGAAGTGGGTCAGCAAGATCCAGGCCTATGACTTTGACATTGAATTCGTCAAAGGGAAAAACAACGTGGTGGCAGAAGCATTATCCAAGAGGCCATCAATCTATGCCATGACAGATGTATCAGTGGATTGGAAGGACCTCCTTGTGATGGAATACTCAAAAAATCAGTTTGTTTTTCAGGTGATGGATGGACAAATACAGGACGATAACTTCAGGGTCATCGATGGCATCATCTATTACAAGGGCCAAATCTTTTTGGTTCCTGAATCGACCTTCAAGGCCAAGGTATTACAGGCATGTCATGACTCACCGGTGGCAGGGCATCAAGGGATTGGCAAGACATACAGGCAAGTAAGGGAGAGGCTCTCATGGAAGGGCCTCAAAGAGGATGTGATGAGTCGCGTCAAGGAGTGTACAACTTGTCAAAAGAATAAGGATGAGCACACTCACCCAACAGGACTGTTGCAACCATTACCCATCCCAGAGCACAAATGGGAGAGCATCTCCATGGACTTCATCACATGGTTGCCAAGGGCGCAGGGTAAGGACTGTATTTTTGTAGTGGTGGACAGGTTGATGAAATTTGCACACTTCTTCTCCATTGCTACAAACTTCAATGCAGCATAGATGGCCGAATTATTTTTCAGAGAGATCTTCAAATTACATGGTCTGCCCAAAACCATTGTGAGTGATAGGGATAGTTGATTTATGAGTACGTTCTGGCAGGAGTTATTCAGGTTGGTTGGTACGGCCTTGACCCCTAGTACTAGTTATCATCCTCAGACTGACAGGCAGACCGAAATAGTCAACAAATGAGTGGAAAGCTATCTCAGGAATTATGTAGCAGGGAAACAGAAGGCATGGGTTCGGTGGCTACACTTGGGGGAATATTGTTACAATACCACCCATCACATGTCCATAGGCATGACCCCATTCAGGGTGTTGTACATTTATGACCCACTCTCTTTTGTAGAGATTGTTTTTGGTGACAGCAGATCCCCGATGGTACAGGATTGGGTACAACGAAGTTAGGAAATCCTCAGAGAGTTGAAGGACCACTTACAAAGGGCACAGAATCAGCAAAAGGTCCAAGCAGACAAACACAGGGTAGAGCGTACTTTTGAGGTTGGTGACCTAGTCTGCCTAAGGCTCCAACCGTACAGATAGGCTTCTATCAAAAGAAGTGGAGCAGAAAAGCTCCAACCTCGTTTCTTTGGGCCCTACAGGATTAGCAGAAAGGTAGGGGTCGTAGATTATGAGCTGGAGCTCCCATAGGGTCGCAGGATACACAATGTTTTCCACGTATCCTGCCTGAAGAAGGCCATCGGCCAACACATCACCCCACTGGAGGTGCTGCCACCTCTAGATGAAGAGGGGCAACTGGTTCTGGTACCGGAGGAGATATTGGAGGTTCGGGAGAAGAAACTCTAGGGGAGAAGCATCAAAGAATACTTCATGAAATGGAAGGATTTGCCCATTGAGGATGTCGCGTGGGAGAATGAACAGGTGGTACGAGAGACAGGTTTGGAATTGCTTGTGGACAAGCAATTTCTAGCAAGGGAGACTGTAATGTTCCCCACCTCTTGATGAAGAGGTCTGGCAAGACTTCGTGGTCTAGACATCCCCACTAGACCATAGTCTCATACAGCAAGGGGAAAGGTTAGCTAACTCGATGTTATATTTTGAAGTTGACTTGGAAAAAGGTAAAAAGGGTAAAAGTAACTCAATGAAGGAATAGAGCGTTGGAGGTTGAGTTAGGAGTTGACCCTAGGGGTTAATTTAACTGAACAGAAAAACAGAAAAGAAGTATAAAGAAAAGCCTAGGGCAGACCTCTCATGCATCTTGGATATTATTGTATTTGCCATTGGGCTCTTGAGCATAGAGTTTTTTGAGGGTTTTGAGATTACAAACCGTAGAGAACAACTCAGTGGTGAAAGATTCCACTCGCCTTGTTCCAAACTTGGTCTCGGGGATGAAACACTCCACCCACACCATTCTATCATCTTCACAGGTTCCATCATAGATCCAAGAGGGCAGCAGGTCGTACCCTTTGGGGGTTTTCCAGTAGGGGTGCATCATTTCATGAAGAGAAGTTCGATCCAACATTGTGACAGGGTTTATTGACATTCTAACATCCGGGTATTGTTTGCAGGGTCTTGTTCATCAGTCTTGGAGTATTTTTGGAGAGTTGCTTCGGCTAGATATTTATCTACAACTTTTGGACATCCTTGAGAGAAGGAGGGTGCAACTGTGATTCATATCTGCTCATTCTGGAGGGGTTACACCTCAGATCTGATCCTGAGACTTCTCCTAGTGGCTTGTGGTAGCCCGATTTACCTTTCTGGAGAGTTTCAGTGTATTTGGAGACTTATTCCATCAGGGCCAAATTATTGAACTTGACAGTCTTCAGGAGGGGGTAGTCTTGATTAGGGTTTCAGCAGTTTGGAGGGGTAAGACTTGGCAATTGAACTTCATACTTTAGGGGGGAATTTCCCTTGCCCCGATCTATCTTTCGATGAAGTTTGGCATCGTTTGGAGATCTCCTTTAGCTGAGCCGAAACCTTGGCATTATCATCTATCCAACAGGACGTGCCAGTAGCTAGGGAGGTTGGACGTGACCCTAGTTCTTATTGTGTTTGGTCTTCACCACATATCCATCCTTTGATGGCTTATATTGTATTGTCGGGAGCATTTTGTAGCAGCTCATATCTTCTATCTTTGAGCCATCTAATGTTATTCCATATCTGCTTCGCTTCCATATTGTATCTGGTTCTTGCTTTTCATAATAATAAAGGTCAGATCTATGATTTTGGGGTTCCATATCTTGTGTATTGATTAGATCTTGCGTTTGTATTGAGTATATCTTCATGATCTATGTTGAATAACTGAATATAACATTAAGGCCGAAATTTGAGAGGCCAACCTACACATACAAACAATCAAACAGTGAATTCAGTGGTTAGTTAGTGTTCCAAGCAAGGAGAGTGTATGATGTTGGTTCGTAACGAGTGCATGAGCAACGGAGAGATTCTGAAGTTGTTTCCTACTCCCAACCAAGGGTCTTCTCCCACACTGATCTTTCTTTTGTTTCTGATTTTCCATACCACCTATTTCCTTACCAGAGGAAGAGCTTCAACCATGGCCCTTCCATACTATGGAGCCTTTTGAAAGTTTGTTCGGTTGTTTAAGCCATTCCTCGACTTTGAGGGTAGGGAAGTATTTAGAGCGCATTACTTAGATCCAAACTGAGTTCCCTACCAATGGCCTCCAGAGGTTCCTTCCGACTAAAGCTTTGGCAAAGAATCAGATGTCTTTTAATCTCCAACCACCTAAGGCTTTTGGGGTTGCAAGGGTGGACCACTTAGTTAAGTGCATTCTTCTTGAAGCATTGTTGTTTGTCCATAAGAAATGATTGTTGAGTTTGTGTTATCTTTTCCAGAATACTTTTAAGGATGGCTGCGATCGAATTCCAGTAAATCGGAATTCCTTCCCGCACAAACTTCAAAGGGACTAGCCTGCCTCCTCAAGAGAGAGTTCGATGGACCCAGGAGTCAATTCTTGATTCCACCTTATGGACTAGCCAAGCCCACTCTGATTTTTTGTACTAATTTGGCTTTAGGTTAAAGCCTAGGTATTTCACCCCCTCATCCAAAGATTTGTGTTGTACAGGGAAAATGCGTAGGAAAGAGGTAATTTTAGCCTCGGAGCAAAAACTAGTTAGTAAACAGAACTTATCAAGATTAATCTTCATACTTATCGCCTTATAGAAAAGGTCTAATGTTTTTGAAAGGGAAGACACATCCCTCAAGGAGCCAAAGATGTTGACCCAAACATCGTCGACGAAGAGGACATGTGAGACCATCTGAGAGGCTGACACTTTTCAACCTCTCAAGTGCCCTTCTATTTTGACCTCTTTTAACATTCTGCTTAGGGTCTCTGCGACGATTAGGAACAAGAAGGGGGATAGGGGGCAGCCTTGGCGAAGACCTCGAGAGGCCTTGAAGAAGCATGAGGGGGCTCTGTTTATTAGGACCACGAAAGATGCGTTGTTGAGGCACCCCATTATCCAGTTTGCCGAATTAAAATTCATTCCTAGTTGAATGAGGACTAGGCGTAGAAAAGTCTAGTTTATGTGGTTGAAAGCTTTTGACAAATCCAACTTCAAGAAAGCAGCTTTGAGTTTCTTTTTTTTACTAGGTGGAGAGACTCTTTAACTAAGGCCACTACATCATGAATCTATTGATTTTTGAGAAAGTTGAATTGTTCATCCCTGTTATCTCACTGAGGAGGGGTCTAAGACTGCAAGCAATAAATTTTGAAATCAACTTGTAGGCCTCGTTGCAACAGGAGATTGGTCTGTAGTCTTCAAGTGATTCTGCTTTTTGCTTCTTCGAAATGAGACAAAGGAAAGTTGAGTTTAGCGGACCATAAATTCTTTCGGAGGATTGAGGCTCTTTGATCATGAGCAACGAGTCTTCTTTTAAGAAGTCATAGAAGAATTTGAAAACTCCATCGAAAACCCGTTCGATCCCAAACTTTTTCCACTCTACATTGAGAAGAGCGTTGCTCTTACCTCTTCTAAGGAGACTTCTAACTGAAGGAGTTAGTTCATTTATGTGGTGAACAGGGGCTAGAATATGGTCACACTTGAAGGATTTCTTGAATGGGGCATCCTTCAAGGGCCGAGAGGAGGGATTCGAAGTAGCGAGCCCCCATCTCTATTTTTCCAAAAAAGCGTTGACCTGAGTTGCTTCTTCATTTTTGAGTTCCTAGATGGTATTTAGATTTCGTCTCTGGTTGGTGAAGTTATGGAAGAATTTAGAGTTGTTGTCCCCGTCTTTTAGTCAGAGGGCCCAACTTTTGAGTCTCCATTCCTCTTCTTCATGTTTTAGCCATTCATTGCATTTTTTCTCTAAGTACCTTAATTCTTCCAAGAGAGACAAGCTAAAGGATTCCCTAGCCATTATGGTGCCTAAACATGAGAGTTCATTCTCAATCTCAAAGATTTCCTTTGACTTCTTGGCTTTCCATTTTGGGATCCATTTCTTTATTGTTGCTTTGGAATTCTTAAAGTTTTTCTCAAATTGTATCATTAGTGGCACATTACTATCAGCTTTTAACTTCTTCCAATTTGAGGTTATTAGATTTTTATAATCTAGGTCCTCTAACCATACTTTGTTGACTTTTAAAGGCGAGGGGGGGGACAAAAAATTAGTGCTCCATCGATGGTCTGAAATCCCTCCTTCCACTTTGGATAAGAATCTTAGTCCATTCTCTAGTAAATTTTCTGATACCAAAAACCTGTTAAGTCGTTTTGTGACTTCGTCTCTTCCTGCTCGAGAGTTTCTAGTTTTACTGGCTCCACATCCAGTAGGTTTACACGAGTCTAGTAAAGAAAGAAAAAAAAAATCTTTGGTGATCCTCTTAGGAAAGGGGCCCCAAACCTCTCGCAAGGAGAGTGAAATTCAGATCCCAGCCTATGATTGTTAAGGAGTCATTAAAAAGTCCATCGTTTTTTAAGGTTTCCCATAAGGGAATTATGATTGTACAAGGGTCGTAGATATTTATGAATGTGAAGGTGAAAGTCGATATTTTTGTGTTATAGGTTCACAGAGACAGTGGAGGTTGGGGAAAACAAAGAGAGGGCTTTAAAGGTCAAGATCCGTCCTATCAACAACCCACCGAAAATGTTATTCACGTCTGCCGCACTAAAGGCCCAATCTTCTAACGAAAGGTTGATAGCCTTTATGGCTTCTTCCCCCTTTGCACATTGTCTCCCATAGTAAAAGGACCTTTGGTTTAAGGCTCGGGAGCAACCTTTTGAGGGGCTAGTCTTTTCTGAGGGCCCTACCCCTCTTGCATTGAAAGAAAGGAGCATCATTTTTTCAACAGGGGGAGGGATTTCCCCACTCTAAGGGCCCTTGTGATGGTTGCCCTTTCCTGATTTTAGCTACAGCCAACTCTTTTGCCTTTGAGATATGGGACTTCTTGTTATGGCTGCTTGAGGGGCATCTAAGGTGAAACCTCCTTTGGTCGAAAGGAATCCTTCAGCTTGGCTTTTGACCTCAAGGCATAGCCTTTGGAGGGGGGGGGTTGTTGGATTTTTTAGCTCAAGAGGTACTCCGCATGTTTTGTCTTGTATGCGTATGTTACCTTAATATTTACACTACCAGGCACTTAACTTTGTAATAGGTTTTATAAAGTTGTTTTAAGTGGTTCATTTCTTAAAGTGATTTTTTTTAATAAAATGTACCTTCTATTTTTAAAGTGACTTTATTATGGATCATGACCCTTGATCTTGAAAAAGGCAAGATCTAATCTTGGCCTTTGGATCTAGGGTTGGAGAAGGTGAAAAGACACTTTTGAAAGGGAAAAAGTCATTTTCAGATTATAAAAGAATGCATTGGGTAGTATGCAAGACATGTTGTGAAGACATCGAAAAGATGTTGAGAGCACATTGGCATGATAGTTAGAGAGATTTTCTAAGCATGCTTGAGAGAGGAAAGTGAGCAACAAAGAGGGCACGTTTTTCGAAGAAAGATGCACGATTCCCGAAAAAAATACTCTGTGAATTTTTGGCCAAAATATTTTTCTGCTGTGAGAGGCCATACTGTACGAATCCGTACATTCCATACAATCGTATGGATTTGGGCACAGAAATCAAGGGATTTCGAGGCAGATTTCTGTTTTATGTTCGTTATTTTTGGGCCGAATGAAACAGTCCATACAGCTCACTGTGGGCACAGAAAATGAGGCAGAAGGAAGTCGAGCAATGGTACAATTTTGGCACAAAAAACAAGGCAGATTTCTGTGGGACAGATTTGGTGTTGTGAGGTATTTTCCTTGGCTAGAAATGTTGTTTTGTTGCTGATATATACTTTCCTGAAGCATAATAATAAAATCTCTCTCTCTCTCGTTGGGTTTCCCCACATTGGGGTTGTCCCTGGCATTTGCCTAAATTTCCGAATGTTATTGGGTTGATGTCCACTGTGTTTTTCCACTACATATTTTTTCTTAGCAATGTGTATTTATGCTTATGAAATTTTATGAATGTGGGTTTTTGCATTTATGAGGTTTATGAAGACAGTTATCTCAAAGTTGTTAAGTGTTTGACAGAATTTCAATTTGCTGATTTTAGTCATTAAAATCTACAGGGGTGAGACGCAAGGGGAGGGAGGAGCAAAGAGGGGCCTAGGGGAGGAGGGGAGAGGGGTTGAGGAGCAAGGAGGGGGGGAGGGTTTAACAACTCTGTTGAGGCAAAGGGGAGGGACTGTTGGGGAGGGGAGGGAGCTAGGTCTGGTTGAAGGGTCGCGGGAGTAGAGGGGGGGAGGTGAGAACAAAGGGAAAGTGCAAAGGGGGGAGAGAGTTATCCAAACCCTTGAGAACGACGTTGTTCTTCATAAGAAAATCCACACAGAAAGGAGGTAAAGAGATATTTGTAGAGATACCTAAACGAGTTGTATGTGGAACAAGATCTCCCATTTTAGTGTTGGTGGCTTTGACAATAGTTGAAAGAGTCGTCTATCGAACAAGGTCTCCCATTTTTTAGTGTTGATGGCTTTGACAATCTCTGGTTCCATTAAAAATTCCTTCAAGTCACCTGGCGAAACCACCTCAAAATTTTCTAATCTATTACAGGTGGATTTTCTCACCCACGATTTTTTAATGAGCAAATTTCCCAAAAGTAGGCGCTTGCATTATGCACGTAGATGCCCAATTTCATGGCATGCATGGCATCTAAATAGAACTCTCCAGTAATCAACTTTTTGATGCCAAGTGATGGAATGGGACAAGGTCTATAGGCTATCGATCAAGCCCTCTGACATGGGCTTCTGACATATACCCTATTATCGAGGACCAAGTTTTGTCTAACCAGGAAAGCAAAGTCTGGTGTTTGGGGGTCTTACCAAAGAATCTGCCTACAAGAAGCTTTCCATGGAAGTTGTCTAAGTCTGCAACTACAAGGTCTTCTCCTAACACCATTTTCACATTCCCTTTTTTCTCTGAGATGCACTAAGCTAGTTTCTTTACAAGACCTTTCATCTTTTCTTATGAGTGCCGAGGAGGCACGACTAATCTGAGTTTTGTGAGTTTCTTTCTCCTGCGCTACCATCTGGCAAGGTCTCGTGTTGGAGCTTAGATCGTAGCGAGATCTGGTAAAGGTACGAGGGTGGCACCAACTAGAGGTGACAGGAGAAGGGACAAGGGACCAAAGGACGAGGATGAGATGTTGAGAAAAGGGAACCAAAGGCAGGAATGAGCGTTGGAAAAAAAAAAAAAAAGACAAGAGGGGAGGGGGCCTAGCCCTAGCCCCAGAGTCTAGAAACCTCAAAGCCTTACCCCCCCTAAATTCTGAAAGCACTATACAACAACGCAAAATAACAATAGGCCCTGGAAAAACATATGTTGGTGTAGATTTAATTGTGTAGCCCAAAGTCTAGAAACCTCAAAGCCTTACCCCCCTAAATTTTGAAAGCACTATACAACAACGCAAAATAACAATAGGCCCTAGAAAAAGATATGTTGGTGTAGATTTAAATGTGTAGCCTACCTACAACGAACAACAAATCTCCAAAGCACCATCAAGTTAACATCAAAACTCAGGCAGTGACTTGTGAAATATTACGTGGACAAGGAGCAACAAGAGTCAATGCATTAATAAAGATTTTGAAAGACACCAAAAAACTTTGTTAAAATCCACCACCAACTAATGGCAAAAGAACCAATGATATCTAAGGGGGTTACAAGATGTTCACTCCCCAACAAAACCAACAAGTGAAGATCGTCATGCAAAACTACGAAGTTCATCATCTAGCGACGACCAAGTGTCTGTTCAACCAAGTACGAGATGTTCACTCCCCAACAAGACCAGCGAGTTGGGGATCATCAGGCAAAATTACTAAGCTCATCATCTAGTGGTGACCAAGTGTGTCCCGTCAACCAAAAATGTGTCCCCCTTCAACCAAAAATTGATTGTCATATAGTAGCTCCCAATTACCAAACAAAATCCACATAAAAGGATCTCCACCAAAAATATGCATATGCTTCCCATCTCCTCCACCTTTTTTTACCAAATGGAAAAATTTTCAATTATATATTAATATAATTTGTTTTCAGATCAATAAATTACAAAACTCGTCTATGAGAGATCCATTGAAAGTATTAAGTGAGTGAAAGAAAAGACTTTCATCAAATTAAGTCTTTCAGCTGGCAAGAACAAAAACTACTCTATCGTAGTGCAGAGCGCTGCTAGAAAATCAATGGGAAGGCAAAATAGAGCTGGAATTTGCAAGAAGTAAATGATTTTCTATGACAGAGGTTGAACTTCCAGCGTTCATAAATAGTAAGCCCATTGAAGAAGAGAGTCAAAAACAAAAATTAAAAGATAGTTAAAAAATGGGAGGGTCCCTCATGGCCATCTATTCATAAGTTGTGGGTGAGGATTCCCAATTTTTTATTGAGCGTTGTCTTTGAAAGTTGATCTGCAACTTTGTTATGCTCTCGATAAATGTGGGGTGTAAATGATCTTTTTGAAAGAGGAATGTATCAATCTAATTATGTCCTTCCAAGCCAAGAGCGAGATTGCTTGGAGATCTCCCTTGTTTTTCAACCAATCAATGATGATTCTAGAGTCTGCAAGGATCTGTAGATCATCAATGTGAAGTTTAGAAGCCAGGAATAAAGTGGCCCAGGCACCCAATAGTTACGCCGTGGTATTGGTGCCTGAACCACAGTTGAAAGTCCAATTGTTAAAAGTATTGAGTGATTTTAATCACCCCACCCGCTTCGCTCTGAGAGCCATCTGAGTGCGTTGCACCATCAAACCAACCAAAATGTGTGCCTTCTAAAGTAGGAACCTTCAATGAATGATGTTTTAGAGGTTTGTTTACATGTGTTGCATTCCAAGCATTGTGAATACCAAGAGCTCTATACACTGTAGCACTGACGAAGGGGGTCACATTTTCAAAAATCGTATTGTTCCTTTCCATCCATATAACCCAGCAAATAAGGGAAGGAAGATGCATGAATTTTTTTTCTTTTTGAGCCCAACTTTCAAAGCAAATTGGGAGCGAGATCCCATCCCAAATAGATTGAAATTTTAAAATCAGCTTGACTGAAAAGAAGAAGGTTTTGAAACCCCCAACCTCCTTTTTGCTTTGGTTTTGCCAGAAGATGCCAGCCACAGAGGTGTTGTCGATGATGATCCGAGCAGAGACCGACCAGAGAAAGTTGAAAAACATCTTTCGAAACTTTGAGAGGACCGAAGCTGGAATGACAACAAGAGCCATCCAATAAACAACCTGTCCTTCGAGAACAACTTTTATGAGGGTGAACTAGCCACCAAGAGTAAGCCATCTCGTACACCAATGCCCAATCCTTTTTTCCACTTTAGCGAGAAGCCAATTCCAATCCGAAGGCTTGTAGGAGTCTGATTTTAAGTGATAGCCCAAGTAGTTAAGTTCGGAGGAGAGTGGAGAGAAAGTATAGGGGAAAAGACCTTTTATCTGATCCAAGTTAGGAAGTTGCAGATTTGCATGAAGAAACGTGGATTTTTCCCAATTTATCAATAGGCCTGTGGCATTGCAGAATTTGTGTAAGAACTCTTTAATTTCAAGCCATTCCAGAAGAAACCCATTAGTCATAATGAGGAAGTCATCGACAAAAAGTAGATGCAGGATCTTGATAGTTCTAGAAACCTTAATCCCAAAGAACTTACCCTCAGCTTGTCCAGTTTTGAGAAGCAGACTTAAGGCTTCCATTACTAGAACGAAAAGAAGTGGAGAAGGGGACAACCCTGTCTAATTCCTCTGTCGATACGGAAGAAGGGGGAGGGTTCACCATTGACCAAGATGACTAAATTTGTGCTCACCACATAGCCCGAGATCAATCTGATCATTAGTTGGTTGAAGACACTCTGAACTAGGATGAGTCTAAGGAAGTCCCAATCAATACAGTCAAAAGCCTTTTTAAGATCCAGCTTAAGTATGAGAGCCTTTGAATTTTTTATTTTAATGTTGTGTAAACATTCTTGAGTGGTGCCAATAACCTCTAGAATTTGTCGCCCTAAATCCCAATTGTTCTTTCGAAATAAAACCAGAGAGAATGGGCTTAATTCTAGTGGCAATAATCTTCGAGATAAGTTTGTAGCATAGGTTGCAAAGAGCAATGGGCATGTAGTCACTTGTTCGAGAGACAGATTTTCGAATAAGAGTGAGGAAGGTTGAATTTAAAGCACCTATCACCTTTCATTTAATCCGGGTATCCTCCACTAACTCAAGAAGCTCCAGGCCGATAAGATCGAAGAAATACAAATAGAATTCCACTATCCAGCCATTAGGGCCTGGACTTTTGTCCTTAGAAAAAGATTTTAGCGCAGCTGAAACTTCCTATAAAGTGCAAAGCTTGTCAAGTGATAGTGCATCTTCCCCCGAAATTGTGTGTGAAAATAGTCTAGCCATCGAGACTTGTGCCTAAAGATCAATAGAAGGGTTCTTCTTAAAGAATGGCTAGAAATGTTTGTAAGCTGCATCTTTTAAAGCAGGTTGGCTTTTGTGGGACGTTCCATCATCAATTTTAATCTCCCAAATGGTATTTTTTTTCCTACAAGCACTGGCATACTTATGATAGAATTTTGTATTAAGGTCTCTGGACTTGAGCCAATTTGCTCTACACCATTGTCTCCCAGTGTTTTCATCCTAAAGGAGAAGGCAATTTCTCTCCACTTCAAGGTCTTTCAAAAAGGGACAACCTATTCCAGGAAACCCCACGTTGTAATCTGTAGTGATGAGAGCTCAAATTTCGATGTCAAAGGCAACTAGCCAAAGTGTGTTTTTCTGTCTAATTGAGGCAACCCACGTTTTAATTCGACCTTTTAGTGTTTTTAATTTCCACACTATGCGGTGCTGGATGCAAGCTTTTGTCATAAAGACGGGAATCCTTCCAGACGACAAATACAATAGAGGAGAAGTTTGGCTTTTGTCATAAAGACAGGAATCCTTCCAGAGGACAAATACAATAGAGGAGAAGTTTGGCTTTTGTCATAAAGACGAGAACCCTTCCAAACGACAAATACAATAGAGGAGAAGTTTGGCTCTATGAGAGATTCTGAGTTAAGCTTAAAAGGAAGAGCAAGCTTGTGAAAAGAAGGATCAAGTTGCAAAATAATTGGAGCATGGTCAAACAAGAAAGGAAGATTTACCCAAGTACGAATCCTGTCTACCGAAGTAATTAGATACTCAAAAAGAAGAAAGCGATCTAGCCTTTTTGAAATAGAGTCTAGACCCAATCTCCCATTACACCAAGTAGGTGTTAGATGATCCAGGGCAAAATCCACCAAGTGCACCAAGTAGGTGTTAGATGATCTAGGGCAAAATCCACCAAGTGATGAGTTGTGAAGAGATTAGAGAAAAAATCAGCTAATGTATCTTGGGCAATAGAGGCCCCCCAAATTTCGCCCACTAATGTTGTAAGATTTAGAACGCCAGCTATGATCAAGTTTTCAAGTTCCAAGAGTCCCCCAGCTTCAATCTGCTCCCAAAAGAACTGTCTATCAGTACACAGACCATAGATGTTGAGAAGATTGATCCAAAAATTTGTTGCTCGATTAGTGCCTATCAATAAAATGCCTCCATAGCAAAAACAAGGATGTAGAGTAAATTTGTCAGAGTCCCAAGCCACTGCCAAGCCTCCAAAGGTGCCAAGAGGGTTGACAACGCAGATAAACCAATTTCAAAGAAACTGATTAAGAAAAAATCTGGCCTTTCTGCAGTCTACTAAAGTTTTCAGGAGAAAAATAATCTCAGGAGAGATATGAGAAGTAAGTCTTCAAAAAGAGGCTACCTATAGCCTCCGACCCCTCTGATATTGAGGGAGAGCAAGATCATGGCTTAGCTCTTGCTAGGGCTTTCGTGCCTCTAAGCACCCCAATATCAGTGGTAGTGTGTGAAGAATCCTCAGTGTGAAGTACAGCCCTCTTTGTGGTGAGCACTACAGGTTTTGATCGAAGATTTCATATCCATGTACTCTGGACCAAGTGTAATCTTTTATCTGTGAAGTAGATATAGGTTCAACAATTCCCAGAGCCAAATCAGTACCAAAAAAGTTATATAGGGCATGGCCTAGGTAAGTAAGCAAGGGAGTAGGCAAAATGACTTCTTTGAAGGAAGGTAGAAGGGTGTCCAAAACAGCTCCTAAAGTGTTTTCTCCAAGATCTGGTTCGCGCATCTTCAAAAGGCAAAAAGTATCCTCTGAAGCAGAAGCTTGATCACTAATAGTTATGTGTGTAAGTAAACGATTTCCCAATCTCCAACCTATAAGAGCCCACCCAACAAAACTTCATTAAAATCACCCACAGAGCGTTCATCAAAACTCAACTCCAATATAGAGATAATTCAAGAATTGTGTAAAAACAATTATCAATGTAAAAAAAAATATTAAGTATTTCAACCAAAAATCTGCATCAAAGGACATAAAGATTCAACTCCAACATAGAGAAAATTCAAGAATAGTGTAAAAATATTATCACTGTAAAAAAATTTATCGAGTACTTCAACCAAAAATCTGCATCAATGGATATCGCTCCTAAGGAAGCATGGTTCCCCGTCTTCTCCACCCATGAAGAGCCCACCCAACAAAACTTACCACAAAGTGTTAATATAAATTCAACTCACAATATAGATGTGATTCAAGAATGTTGTAAAACTTGTCATTAATCACTCAACATTGAATCCTCACCGGTCATAAAACTTACCACGAAGTGTTAATCTAAATTCAACTCACAATATAGAGGTGATTAAGAATGTTGTAAAACTTGTCATTAATCACTCAACACTCGATCCTCACAGGTTATAAGATTCATTGTAAAGAATTAAGGTTTGTGATTATGTAAAAGTGGCCATCAATCCCTCAAGCCTCACAAACAAGAAGATTCAATGTAGAGAAAGCTGAATAGGTCCATTAAAAGTGAAGATTGCGATCCATCCCTAAACACCTTCACAACTAATAAGATTCATTATAGAAATGTCCCCAAACCTAAGCTACAAGTCTCAACTAGAGACGATTTGAAAAATCAACAAATACTACAAAACAAAACAAAACAACTCTAGCAAAACTAGGATTGCCTTCACAAGATTTGCTTAGCAGGTCTAGAAAGTCTATAACTGATCAAACATTGGACTTTTTGCGATTCGTTTAGAACACAAATAATGCAATTTTTTTATAAAACAATACTCCGACAGAATCCTTTATTACCAAGCTGGTATGATTGGTATGACTGGTATCAACCCCAACTTGGGTAAGATTGATGTCATGATAAAGTATATCAAATACGATCAGGTATGTAAAGAATATGTTTCTCTTATAAAAAAAGAACTACCAGGAGAAAATGTAGAGGAACTTGCTAGCCACAACTTCAAATTTTAAAAAAAAATTATAAAAAAACACATTGAAACAACCCATTTAATGACAATTCCCTTAAAAGAAGGTTGGGGGAATAAAAGCTAACTGCTGTAGAAATTAGCCCTCGAACAAATCAACAGAAACATATCTCAGTACAAATCAAACGAAACAGTAAAACAATATAATTTCTCTTGTTATAGTTCTAGCTCTTCATATAATTCTGCGACAGTTAAAATAAACAGGACTATAAAAATAAGGAAAAGACGCATTCATTTAGTCTTTCATTGATCTGATACTTATGAATGATACTCAATGATAAATGCCATTAATGGGTTTTATACTAGAGGTTGCAATGATTAAAAAGGCCACGGTTGTAACAACCAATAATGAAACAGTACCAAATTACCATAATTTGTTACTTTGATGTTATAAGCAAATCGTCCAGTGATGCAATACAGTGCTACCTTAATGAGCAATATATACTTTCAAAAATTAAAGAGCAAAAGACGATTGAAATTATAACAGGCTTTCAGTAATGTTGATAAAAATTTTAATAATATAGCATGTTCTAATTCTTTTAGTAATCAGTAATTATCCTTTTGTTTATTTTATTGGAGAATGAATATGCTGCAGGCAGTTATTACCACCCTCTATTCAGAAATCCGGAGGAAAGGGGATAAATCCACAGACAGGCGCAGACAAATCCAAATAAAAGGAAGGAAAGAGAACAAAACATAGACCCCGTAGCTTTATTAAACGTAAAGGAAGGCAAGCTTTGGCTCACGGGATGATTTATGCCTTTCAATAGATTTTTAAGAACAAAAAATATCAGCTAATTGTTTGCCAAAAGTCAAAAGGGACTGCAGTCAAGTTTTAGAAATCAAAATCAAACAATTGCCTTACGTATTCTTCTAAAAGGGACAAAAGACACACCCGAACTACAGCAACTGAAAAAATAAAGCCCTAGAGACTCGAGCAGCCCTCAGTATGAGTTCATGTTCAGCATTAATATGCTCAGATCTCAAACTATGTAAACATCACCGGGACACATCTAACTAACTAAGCACAAATCACTAAAAAAACGCAGGGTTTAACGATGGCGTGCCCTCAGCAAGTATTTTATATTCCACATTAAATATTCAGATCTCAAAGATTATACACCATCACTGGACGCGGCCATTTCTTACAAAAAGCAAATTAAAATCAAGCAGCATCCAAAAGAGTCCAACAAACACAATCAACAACGAAAACATGTCAAACGCAGGGTTTAAAGATGGCGTACCCTCGGCAAGTATTTTGTATTCAACATTAAATACTCAGATCTCAAAGATAATACACCATCATTGGACGCGGCCGTTTCATACAACAGTCAACTTAAAATCAAGCAGCAACCAAAAAAGTCCAACAAAAACAATAAACAACGAAAACATACCTCGGTGGGTGAGAAAAAGTTCAATACTTGAAGCCCTCAGCAACTGCTATTACCTCAACATTCATTGGTGTTCAGGTCTCAAAGATTACATGCCATCAGAGGGCCATAAAAAAAGACGGTAGTTGAAAATGGATTGTCATTAAAACTCTTTAAAAATGTGCTGTAAAACAGATTTTGCAGGGCAATATTCGCTATAACAATTGATTATTTCGGATACAGCGACTCAACAAAGCCTGCTAAATTTTAGGCCTTTTCATGGGCGCCCACAGATCATCATGTCAAATGCAGGACGAGTTGCCCAAAGGCCAAACCCCAAAACCAAAAATCCATTGCAACCCGAATCGACAAACATAAAAAAGGAACCGCTAAGAATTATTCCATCGCCGAGATTTATTTAGGCATGGTGATTGTTGCAGGAATCAACATATCAAAATAACGAAGCTCTCAGAATTTTATATAAAACGCAACTCTAGGGTTTCAACGCTAGGGTTTCCGATACCGACCTCTAAATCTTACAAAATACCAAACCCTAACCTTTATCCTCGATCCCCAAAACCCTAACCAAATTATCGAGTGAACCTACTTCATGTTCCTAAAGTTAAATCCTAACCTTTATCCTATATCCCCAAAACCTTAACCAAATTATCGCGTGAACCTACTTCATGTTCCTAAAGTTTGCACAAAAGAGGACATGCTCCTACTTCACCTTACCCATATGATACTCTCTCAAACCTTGGTATTCCTTCTAATACATTTAATAAGATGATATTATTAGATGTGGAGCCACTACACATGAAATGATGTATATGTTAGGACATGTTTTATTGAGTGAGTCTAATGGTTTAAAACATGTGTTTCATTTTAAAAGGTCACAAGTTCAAATCCAGAGGGGAGTAGCGTATGTATACCTCCGTAGAGTTTAGCAGTCAAATCGATGCACGGAGGGGGTACTTTGTCCCACAAACAAGGGGGTCTCATAGATCAATTTGGTATCTGACTTGATCGTGACCTTAAAATTATATTATTATTATTACTATCATTATTAAATATTATATCGTTTGGTGTGTATTCCTTGTCTTGTAGATAAACAAGGAGGTAAATGTGTTAAGGTTGAAAAGTGAGTTCATGAGTTTTGTTAAGGTCCTAACCCGCACATAGGTAGATCAATGTATTCGTATGTAATAAAGGTCAATATTAATAAGGCCTTTCAATAAAATAGAATAAGGTGGATGTAAGAAGACCTAATAGAAGCTTCTGCTTCTAGAAGGATCTTCCTCTAGATGCTTCTCTTAATAGACACATTTAGTATAAATAAGGGTCGAGGGTATGAAAACTCTAGCTTGGAGATTATTGTAACAGAGCATTGCTCGACTGGAGGTTGCCCCCTCGAAGAGGCCTGTGAACATTGCTTTCTGAATCAAAGTGTTATTTCAGTTGTTGTTCTCATATTATTTCTGTGTTATTGTGGAGATTATGTTGGATATATTACTGTTATTCTGCCATTTCTAGCATTTTATTTATGTTTTGCGTATTTGTTATATCTGGTATCTTGCAAGTGGTATCAGAGCACTTTCCTTGGCAAAAATTGTGGGTATTTTTTTTTCCAGGGTAGAGACGTATTCCGGCATCTTTAAACCATAGAGATTTGTCGTTACGTGCATAAACCCGCGGTTGAGGGATTCATACACGCAGGAAATACAAGTGGTTCTTAAGCGCACATATGTTGGCCACCCTTGTAACCCATGTTGGTACCCCTTCGAGTGGTAGCGCATCAAACAGCACCTGTGTACGAATCGGCCTAGATTTCCTGAAGCCCTCTTTAGATAAACCTATCGGCCGCCAGACTGTTATAGTGTCACCGAGAACAGCACTTGGGAAGATACTCTCTAGTACCTAGGTAGTCGGGTAGTACGACTAAGGGTACGGTCTATCATCCTTAGTTAGTGCCATGAGATATTGGGCCAAGTACTACTGTTGGACCCCGCACGTATATCAAAGAGCTATAGCACAAGGCAAACCCTTGTCTGTAGAACCCTTTAATACCTAACCCTTGGGGAACATAAACATAAACATAAACAAATTAAACCGGCGAGATCTATTGTCGTGCATCTGTGTTCGGATTGCCAAGTAAATACATGTTTCTTTCTGGTTAAGAATTTGGGGATTTCAGCACTGCAACATTCTTCAGACCGAAGTATAACCCCGCAGCTGTAATAAAAAAATAAAAAAAAAAAGTCTGGAAATTTTTTCACCATTATTTGAGACCTATTCCATTAGATTCATCTCTTCTCCCTTATCACATTCATCCATATCATTTTTCTGCAAAAAATTTTGACCCCGCCCGCTCCCTTTTCAGTTCACCCATCCTCATGGCCCGTACCCGTAGCCAAGAACTAAAGTCTCGCTTCAACACCTTGCAATCTAGTTTCCTCGAGACCCAACAAGAAGTGCAACAACTTAGTGCTACTATTGATTCCCGTGATACATCCATCAATACCACCATAAATGCATCTGTGCAATCTGCAATGGTGGAAGTCAAACACGAACTGACCACCCAGCTTGAATTTGTCTTTGCATCACTCTGCACCAAACTCAAGATCCCTACCGATGACTCTTTTCCTAATGCACATACAAAGACTGAAAGTGAAACTTTTTCCCATTCCCATACCTTTCAGCCCCATCACTTTCAACGGAACATACGCCTTCCGCGGGTGGATGTAACCAAATTTGATGGCTCAGACCCCACTGGTTGGGTCACTCAAATGGAACATTATTTCTCTCTCTACAACATTACAAATGACTTGGCCAAACTCCAGTATGGTGTTCTTCATCTAGATCAAGAACGTTGGCAATGGTGGCAATGGAGAAAAACTTCTCGTCAAGGGTATATTGCTTAGACCCAATTTGTGACTGAGCTTTATGAATGCTTTGACACTGACACCAACCATTTGGGTCGTTTGACAAAATTGAAGCAATCAAGAACAGTAGAAGACTTCATAGCTGCATTTGACTGTCTGGCTTTTCGAACAGAGGGCATGACTGATGCTTTCTTTCGAGAGTGTTTTATCAGTGGCCTCAAGGAGGAGATTCGGGCCCATGTCCTCATGGCTCGACCTACGACTTGGGTGGAGGCTACTAAAAAAGCTAAAGAAGCACA
>ML787153.1:94505-105172 GCA_009831015.1 Picea engelmannii
GGCAGCACCCACAATTTTATTCATCGCCGCATTGCCCAAGAAACCCATTGCTACATCCATGCTGTCAACAATTTCCAAATCATGATTGCCAATGGTGGTTCTATGAAATGTGGTGGGCGCTGTGAAAATGTGTGTCTCCAAATTGGTGACTACCACCTAAGATCCCATATGTTTGCTATTGACATGGGTGGCTGCGACATTGTGTTGGGTGCAGACTGGCTAAGGACTTTGGGTCCCATTCTCATGGATTTTCAGAACTTAACCATGCAATTTGACCAAGGAGGCCACCAATATAAATTCCAAGGAATCATTGTCGGTTAACCTGAGGTCATCAGTTCTCATCGCATGGAAAAACTGCTCAAAAAAGGTCATTCTGGTGTCATTGCCCAACTCCACGCCATACAAGCCACAGAGACACCCCCAGTGCCCCAAGACTTCCAAGCCCTCCTTTCTAAACATCAAATGGTATTTTCCACTCCCCAAGGACTCCCTCCTTCCCGCGGTGTTCATGATCATTCCATTCCCCTTGTCCCAGGAAGCCTTCCCCCCAATATTCATCCATATTGCCACCCCTTTGCACAAAAAAATGAAATTGAGAAAATGGTCCAGGAACTCCTTACTGCAGGCGTCATCCGTCCTAGTACGAGCCCTTACTCGTCTCCGGTCGTCATGGTACTGAAGAAAGAAGGTTCTTGGAGAATGTGTCCTGACTTCCATGCTCTCAACAAACTGACCATCAAAGACAAATTTCCCATTCCTGTCATTGATGACCTTTTGGATGAATTAAGTGGCGCCCAATTCTTTACCAAACTTGATCTTCGCTCGGGCTATCACCAAATACGTATGAAAGAGGCCGACATTCCTAAGACTGCCTTTCGCACTCATGAGGGCCACTATGAGTTTTTGGTCATGCCCTTTGGCTTGTGTAACACCCCCTCCACCTTCCAGAGCCTCATGAACCATGTCTTCCGCCCTTTTCTTCGTCATTTTTTCTCAGTTTTCTTTTATGATATCCTCATCTATAGAAAAACCTGGACAGACCATCTTACTCATGTGGATCGAGTTCTCTGCCTACTCTCTCAGCACCAGCTTTTCCTGAAGCAGTCCAAATGTGCTTTTGGTGCCTCAGAAGTAGAATACTTGGGTCATTTGGTGGGAAAGGATGGTGTCAGGGTGGACCCGAAAAAGATTGAAGCTATGCAAGACTTGCCGCACCCAAAGACTCTCAAAAGCTTGCGTGGATTTTTTAGCCTAACAGGGTATTATCGCAAGTTTGTTAAGAACTACGGAAAGATTGCAGCACCTCTCACGGCTCTCCTAAAAAAGAACTCTTTCACTTGGACTCCAGCAGCTGCTCAAGCTTTTCAAACCTTGAAGATGGTCATGTGCACCACTCCGGTTCTGGCCCTTCCCGATTTCACAAAGACCTTTGTGTTGGAATGTGATGCCTCAGGGAAAGGAATTGATGTTGTCCTTATGCAAGAGGGTCGACCTTTGGCCTTCACCAGCAAGCAACTGTCTGAAAGGAATCTGGGCAAACCCATTTATGAAAAAATAATGTTGGCGATTATGCATGTCGTTGAGCTGTGGTGTCCTTATCTCTTGGGGCAACGCTTCCAAATTAAGACCGACCATCAAAGCCTCAAGTACTTTATGGAACAATGCATCTCCTCCCAGGAGCAACAAAAATGGGTGACTAAGCTCTTTGGATATGATTATGAGATCATTTACAAGAAGGGCAAAGACAATGTCGTGGTGGATGCACTGTCTTGAAAATATGAAGACGAAGGATCCGTTTTTCTCTTTCCTTCATTGTACCCGATTGGCTCCAAGATGTGTGTCAGGAATGGCTTCAAGATCCCAAAAGTTTGCATCTGATCCAGCAACTGCAGAACAAGGCTCTGGCTCCCCCAGGGTACTCTTGGCTCTAGGATGAGCTTCGATACAAAGTCCGCTTGTATTTAAGTAAACATTCCAAGCTCAAATCCACAGTACTTTCTGAGCTTCATGCTACACCCACAACAAGGCACTCAGGGTTCACCAAAACATATGACAGGGTCAAACGTTCTTTTTTCTGGGATGGTATGAAACATGACATCTGTAAGTTTGTCGCTAAATGTGAGGTGTGTCAGCGCAACAAGGGAGAAACAGTCAAAACCCTCCAACCGCTTCCAATTCCCCCTGCTATTTGGAAGGATATCTCTATGGACTTTATTACAGGCTTACCCAAATCGGGGAATAAATCAGTCATAATGGTGATGGTGGATCGCCTTTCCAAGCATGCTCATTTTTGCGCTCTTCATCACCCATTTACTGCATCCACGGTGGCTCAAATTTTCATGGACCAGGTCTTCAAGCTTCATGGCATGCTGCACTCTATTGTTTCTAATCGTGACCCAACTTTCACAAGCAATTTTTGGCAAGAACTGTTTAAGTTGCAAGGCACATAGTTGCATCTCAACTCAGCTTATCATCCCCAAACAGATGGTCAAACGGAAGTTGTCAACAAGTGTTTGGAAACATATCTGAGGTGCTTTGCCTCTGAAAAACAACACTAGTGGGCTCAATGGTTACCCCTAGCCGAATGGTGGTACAACACTACATACCATACAACCACTCGCATGACTCCTTTTGAAGCGGTATATGGAAAGAAGCCACCTTCAGTTCTCTCATACTTACCAGGTACCTCGAAGGTCCAAGCGGTGGACCACACACTTACAGTCCGAGAGGATATTCTTCGTACCCTTAATAAGAACTTGGTCATGGCACAGAATCGCATGAAGCAGCAAGCAGATCAAGGTCGCTCAGAACGTCAATTTGCAGAAGGGGATCAGGTGTTTCTGTGACTGCAACCATATAAGCAAACTTCCCTCAAGGCCGAGCATTGTCAGAAGCTAGCGCCCAAATTCTATGGTCCTTACACAATTCTCAAGCGTGTGGGACAAGTCACATATCAGTTAGCTCTGCCCAATCAGTCAAAGCTACATCTTGTTTTTCATGTTTCCTACTTGAAGAAGGTGATTGGAACCAGGTGTTAAATTCAAACCAACCTTCCAGAGTTAGTTGAAGAGGGATCCATTTGGCTACAGCCAGAAGCAGTTTTGGACCAACGTGAGCGTCGCCTGCATCAAAGAACCATCCAGGAAGTGCTCATACAGTGGAAAGATATGACTCCAGCAGATGCCACTTGGGAACCAGCTACCATTCTACAACAGTTTACACATCTCAAGCCTTGAGGACAAGGCTGTTTTTAAGGGGGCGGACATGTTAAGGTCCTAACCCGCACATAGTAGATCAATGTATTCAGATGTAATAAAGGTCAATATTAATAAGGCCTTTCAATAAAATAGAATAAGGCGGATGTAAGAAGACCTAATAGAAGCTTCCGCTTCTAGAAGGATCTTCCTCCAGATGCTTCTCTTAATAGACATATTTAGTATAAATAAGGGTCGAGGGTATGAAAACCCTAGCTTGGAGATTATTGTAACAGAGCGTTGCTCGACTGGAGGTTGCCCCCTCAAAGAGGCCTGTGAACATTACTTTCTGAATCAAAGTGTTATTTCAGTTGTTGTTCTCATATTATTTATGTGTTATTGTGGAGATTATGCTGGATATATTATTGTTATTCTGCCATTTCTAGTATTTTATTTTTGTTCTGCGTATTTATTATATTTGGTATCTTGCAAGTTCAATGTTTAATTATATAATTGTAGGTATTGGTAAGGGGTGGTGGAAATTTATCTTATATAAAATTATGACAACAACATTATGTCTATGAAAAGTGTAACTCGTAGCATTTTTAATGGTCTTTCTGTGACTTTGCCAAGTTTGGTAAAAGGTGGATTTCCTCACTACACAACTATTAAACGAGTCTTTATTATTCTTGAGTCCATCGCATATGCATTCTCCATCCAAAACGCAATGCATGTGTTGTAATGTTGTGGAGAAGTAAAAGAAAAACATACAAACATATATATAAACAAGGCTACTAGGTAGCATATACCTGCCAAATATAATAATGAAAGTATTGTTTAAGGAGATAGGGAGAGAAGGAGCATGCATGAAATGACTAGATGATGCATGAAATGACTAGATGGCAGAAATATTTATTACAATAACATTGGGGGGAGTGAAGGCAACAATAAAACTTCAAAGTCTTTGGCCAATAAGATCTCAAATAAATGAGATTTGAAATTTAAAATAAATCATTATTTTTTAAAACTTTAGATAAAGGGGTATATATTTTTTGGTCAACCATGAACTAATAGAAAGTCAAGCCTAACTCAAAGCTATATACCATGCCTATCGGCAGGTATAATAACACAACTTATATTGATTTAATAAATGTAAATAATTACATATTGTTCCATCCATTTTGATAAATGGGTAACTTGACATAAAAATTATCATTAAAACGTGGTACATAATTATGTTCTGAATAAAATATTTTATTTAATCATTAATATGGCTGAATATGTATAAGCTATGTTATTAGCCTAATTTTACTCACTTGCACAGTTATGAATAATTTTATCCAGAAACATCATTGTGGTAGTCGTAGCCCTCATTTCCATCATCATGTGACCTTAGTCACATCACAATGAACCAAGTCAAACTAGAATTTGACCAAAGTAGACTTAGCATAGTATTTCCCTTATTTTGTAGGAAATCCACTAAAATATGCATTATCGTTTGAAAATAAAAACTATTATTTTTTTAGCTCATTAATGCATGTGTGCCCTCCAAAATGACATAGTGGGTAAGTGTGGACCTTATGATCCGTAAATGAGGGACTTATAGCCTAATTGCTTCACCAACACGAATACTATGCCGAAATATGTCTATGATCTTTCTCATGAGCCTTGTACAAAGGACTATCTACAGTGAGGCCACTAGGCCACAAATTGCAATTGGATATATATAAGGTCTCTATTCATCCTTCTTTGTGCTCCTAGATTTCCTATTTGTGTGATTACCATGAAACAACAAAGTCCACTCATAGAAATCAAACCAACTTTGCATCTAGGGGTACCCTATCCATGTTTGTTAACTCTAGACTATGGCTATCCATTGTGCAACATGAACATCAATCCTTGGATGGAGAGTTGTCACCCTTGTCTTCAAGTGTCCTGTAGCTAGAAAACAAAGCAAGGTGAATAAGATCCTACTATAAGTTAGGAGTTTAATTATCGATGCCACTCCACCAATCAAAGGGATCTAATGCTCAAAGATAAACAAGCAATGCTCTACTCAATGACCATGTTTCTCAATATTCCAATAGTATGAATATGCATACATCTCACTTCAACACTAGCACAAGAAAAAAAATGAATTCTTCCTTGTGGACGTTACCCGACATAGACATTAATACCAATGCACATCCAAGTCATCAATTGATGGTAATATGCTCTTGATTTTACATATGGTAGAAACGTTTCATTTCTCTCATGGTATAGGTCATTTTAATGCCAAACCTTTATCCCCTCAATGGAAACTACAACCAATTACCCTAACATATGTAAAAATATGTCAATCCTCGACTTCAACATTAATGAGGTCATTCTTCAACATTAATGAGGTCATTCTTATTGAAATAAATAAATTATTTCAACAATAAAATAGCGACAGGGATGCTTCCATCAATAACAATGTTTCCCATACTTGGTCAATCCTTGAATACTTACGAAGGGATTGAGATATCAGATAATGACGAGCCATGTGAGGAGCCACACATTAGAACCTACAACTAATTAATATCCATGTTTGTTAATTCTATACTATGTCTATCCATTGTGCAACATGAACATCAATCCTTGGATGGAGAGTTGTCACCCTTGTCTTCAAGGATCCTGTAGCTAGAAAACAAAGCAAGGTGAATAAGATCCTACTATAAGTTAGGATTTTAATTGCCGATGCCACTCCACCAATCAAAGGGATCCAATGCTCAAAGATAGACAAGCAATGCTCTACTCAATGACCATGTTTCTCAATATTCCAATAGTATGAATATGCATACATCTCACTTCAACACTAGCACAAGAAAAAAAATGAATTCTTCCTTGTGGATGTTACCTGACATAGACATTAATACCAATGCACATCCAAGTCATCAATTGATGGTAATATGCTCTTGATTTTACATATGGTAGAAACGTTGTCATCAATTGATGGTAATATGCTCTTGATTTTACATATGGTAGAAACGTTTCATTGCTCTCATGGTATGGGTCATTTTAATGCCAAACCTTTATCCCCTTAATGGAAACTACAACCAATTACCCTAGCATATGTAAAAATATGTCAATCCTCGACTTCAACATTAATGAGGTCATTCTTATTGAAATAAATAAATTATTTCAACAACAAAATAGGGACAGGGATGCTTCCATCAATAACAATGTTTCCCATACTTGGTTGATCCTTGAATACTTACGAAGGGACTGAGATATCAGATAACGACGAGCCATGTGAGGAGCCACACATCAGAACCTACAACTAATTAAATAGCCAAATCATCATCTTAAAGGAGTGTTAAACGAATTGAATGTCTACATGTAGGAGTTCCAACCAAGTGTTGAGCAAGAGCAACTCAACAAATGTTTGGGCAATTCACAAACACCAAGAGGAAAGCATACAATTTCAATAGACTGTCTAAGACTACATGTACAGCCTCTGTACGACCTATGTGAAGTAGCAAACACCCAACAAATAAGAAAACACCCATGCAAGAGCTTGATCAACCTAGGTAGAAAGGAATTAACCTCGTAATGTCTAAAAATGCCTAATCATGTAGAATTCAACCCACATGATACAATATTCACCCAACAACGTCTAAAAACGCATAAGCATGTAAGAATTTGACCCAGGGGGAGATTGAAGTTGATCTAGGCAATGGAATCTAATAAGGTGGAGAGTTGAAGGCTTGAGATGTGAGAAATTTGCCCAACATCCTTAAAAACCAAAATTAGCAACTTCCTACACATTTGTAATATCTCTGGAATAAGAGCCATTAATCTCCCATCTTCGAAATGAATGTATGAAAGTGATTAAAGAGTTGTTGCATTAGTTCACTGGCTTATGGGGACTGTGCTCATTGAAAACAACTTCAAACACACTTGGAAGAGAAGTCCTCCTTGCTAAACACCACACAAGAAACCATTAAACTACATAGCAATTCCATTTCATCACAAAGACAGAGAAAATCGCATAAAAATGAATGAATAGACGCATAACAACTCATAATTTTCCCTAGAAACCTAAATTGGAGAACCAGCTTCGAATGGGGCTCGGTCTATTCATCTCGACAATCTTTGGTACAAATATTCCATGGATTTTTTACCTATGATTCACTCTCTTGGCCACCAAAAGACCCATTGAAAAGGAAAGTGAAAGAGGAAATAGGGAGAGTTGGGGGTAGGGGGGAAGGCCAACAACCATGCACCTTCACTTCCCATTTTTTGGCCTTCTCTCCTATTTTTCTTTTTTTATTTAACTTTTTTCCTCTCACTTTTGTTTCGTTCATATTTAAATTTACTTGGTCTTACAATGTTTACTAAATAATATTTATTTACCAAATTGCATTGTAGGTACTAAGTCTTACACCCATTTGTCGGTTCGGGTCCATTTTTGGATCACACCTCCTCATTGAGAGACTTTTTGGTCTCCAAAAGATCAAGGAAACTAATCCAGATCGGTGTGCCTTATGTCTGGAACATGGCTCTGACTCTAGCTCCAGGCAACATCTCTGACTCTAGCTTTAGCTCTAGTTGTTGACTCACTTATTCCCACATTACAAAAGTCCTCTCGTTGACTCTCAACTCTAAGCAATCTCTAGATCGAAACTCTAGACTCAACATCCATTCCCATGTCCCTATCTATCTTGGAGATAGTCCATCTTAGCTGCCAATGAAGCCAAGATGAATGTTGGTCTATGTTTGTTCAGTGTGACCCCGAACATATTGCCATCATGCAACAACTCCTCAAGGGAAGTGTGGTTTCATTCCTCTGGTAGGATCACTTGCTTCCCATCATGGAAATAACCCTTTGGTGCATGTACATGCTTACAAGCACTTCAATAGTTCTCCAAACACCTCCCAAGTTCATTGACCTTTGTGCACCAGTCTCTGGCACATCTCCGAGAAGGCTTTCTTCGGATGCAATATTGAAAACAACTGTTGGAATGTGATTGTCCTTGTCATCAATATATTGACCATCTCATTGTTGATGCATACTTTTTGTCCTATTATCTTTCCTTGGATGACTTCTACATCTTGGATTGGTGGTGGAAAAATTTATTGGCATTGTGGTATGGATGGCTTGACATAGTCCTTTTCTTCTTGTGCTTCTAAGTTTGATGTGTATAGCAGAAGTCTTTTTGTCCTTCTTCTTATGAAAACAATCGAGCTTGTGGCATGTGGCTTGCTTCTCCCAACAGGTTATCTCGCAATGGCCTCTCTTTCCACAACATGAGCATGCCTTTGTTTACCAACAACTAGTAGTGTTATGGCCTCTCTTCTTGCATCAATGATTGTAAGGTACCATATGTAATATATTATGCAAAAACATGGATATTTAGCAATTATCAAGGGAACAAAAAAATATTGAGAGAGCAATACCAGAAATAATACCTTTATTCCAAGAAAGAAATGCTCACTTGCATCTTCGAGGGGGAAACCTCTGACAAAGCAGAGTTCTATTACAATACTTCCTCAAGACAAGATTTCTCATACCTCCTACTCTTATTTATACTAATTCTATCTTCTAAAGAACATTCCAGAGGAACGTCTTTCTAGAATCAGAAGATTCTATTAGGTCTTCTTACATTGACTTGTTCACATTTATTTAATAGGTCTTATTAACTAATGTCAGCCTTTATTGCACAGAAAATATATCATGCTAACTAATGACCAACATGCCCTCCTCCTTCAAAAGTAGCCTTGTCTTCAAGGTTGAAGATGTGGAAACTATTGCAGTATGATCGTTGGCTCCCAAGTTGCATCATTTGGAGACATGTCCTTCCACTTGATCAACACTTCTTTAATAGTTTGCCTACGCAAGTGATGCTCACGAATGTTAAGGACGGATTCTAGTTGTAGCCAAATGAGCCTTCTTCATCTAATTTAGATAGGATGGTTTGAACTCGACAATTCTAACCCACCACTTTCTTCAAATAGGAAACATGGAACATCGAATGTATTTTGGAGGCAACTGGAAGTGCCAGTTTGTACTCAACTAGACCAATACATTTGATAATATGATAAAGAGCAATACCAGAAATAATACCTTTATTCCAAGAAAGAAATGCTCACTTGCATCTTCGAGGGGGGAACCTCCGACAAAGCAGAGTTCTATTACAATACTTCCTCAAGACAAGATTTCTCATACCTCCTACTCTTATTTATATTAATTCTATCTTCTAAAGAACATTCTAGAGGAACATCTTTCTAGAATCAAGAGATTCTATTAGGTCTTCTTACATTGACTTGTTCACATTTATTTAATAGGTCTTATTAACTAATGTCAGCCTTTATTGCACAGAAAATATATCATGCTAACTAATGACCAACATGCCCTCCTCCTTCAAAAGCAGCCTTGTCTTCAAGGTTGAAGATGTGGAAACTATTGTAGTATGGTCGTTGGTTCCCAAGTTGCATCATTTGGAGACATGTCCTTCCACTTGATCAACACTTCTTCGATAGTTTGCCTACGTAAGTGATGCTCATGAACGTTAAGGACAGATTCTAGTTGCAGCCAAATGAGCCTTCTTCATCTAATTTAGATAGGATGGTTTGAACTCGACAATTCTAACCCACCACTTTCTTCAAATAGGAAACATGGAACATCAAATGTATTTTGGAGGCAACTGGAAGTGACAGTTTGTATTCAACTGGACCAATACGTTTGATAATCTGATAGGGGCCATTAAATTTTGGTGCCAACTTGTGGTGGCCATGGGATTTGAGTGAGGTTTTCTTATAAGGTTGGAGTCGGAGAAACACCCGATCACATTCTTGGAAAACCCTTTTGGAACATTGTTGGTTAGCTTGTTGCTTCATATGATTTTGGGCCATGTGGAGGTTATCCTTCAAAGTTGGGAGGGTAGCTTCTCTTCCTTGCAACAACTTATCAATAGCTTGGAAATTTGATGTGCCTAGAAGATATGAAGTTATTATAGGTGGTTGTTGGCCATACATTGTTTCATATGGTGTAATTTTGGTTGTTGTATGATATGAAGTGTTGTGCCACCATTCTGCCAATGGTAACCATTGCACCCATTGTGATCTTTCGTTCCCAAGATTAGCCTCAGTAGGGAGTGACTTAGTAGTCTATATGTTTCCGTAGACTATAGTCATGCACAAACATGGAACAAAGGGAGAAATAAGGGTGAATAAATGGATAAACGATTAATTAAGCCAAAAAGCATAGGAAAAGTCACTTAAGCCAAAGTCAACAGAGAAATAGAAGAAACAAGTGTTAAGGGGGGACTTAATTAATTAATCACATTCAACTTAGGAGGAAAGGCGCTGATCCAGGTGGATATCGGTGGCCACCCACCTTTTTCGACTGGCTCAAAACAATTTTCTGGCAATTTTGGCAATTTACTATTTTTAGCAGGTTTTAACTTCTGGGGCCATTTTGAGGGCCTAAATGAAGGTTTTTCGAGATCG
>ML787153.1:107734-132845 GCA_009831015.1 Picea engelmannii
AAGCTGCCACCATTCTAGCGAGTCTTTCACTCTGTATTTTTACAGTCTCTGTACATTTCTTTCATTAATAGAAATTGTGTATTACTGTATATCTATGTTTATGGTTGCATCTCTGATACATTTATGTTATATTATTGAATATCCGCGATATCTCTGTGCATTTCCTTATTATATCTCCGCTCTCATTTCGTGCCGAAAATAATCCGGATCATGCACCTAGCTTAAGTGATTTCAATGACAAATTAGATTGGGGGAGGTATAAGAAGAGGAATTCGACCTAATTCCTCATTATGTTATGATTTTTATTTGAGAACATGTTCAAGAGGAGGAAGTCGACCTCATCCTATGTTTTGTGGATTTCTGGAGGAAACCACCACCATAGATCGATTTTGGTGTTGGAATACACACCCTAGCCTATCGAGAGTACCATCCGGGTACTTCACCATGCCAGATCAATATTTTTCATACCCAGTTCAATGAGTGCACATTGCAACCAGTGAGGGTGTAAGGGTTAGAGACAATTTTGTGTAGCTAGATGAGACCAAGGCAGATCTCATCATTTCCTTTCGACCCAGTGGAGAGGGAGCCATGGTGCTTCTTTTGAGCCATCAGTCATCAAATTCTGATGGCAGAATCTACCAGGGCACACCAGACAACTAGGAAGTTCGCAACACTTGGGGAAGGACATTTGGGTTTCCAGAGAGCTCACCGGATCAGATCCGGGGAAACCCTCCCGACCCATTATAGATGATTCTAGGGTGCTCATTTTGAGGTAGACATCATCTGATTCTGTCAGTGGAATCATCAGGGTGTAATGCCAGAGCCCAGAAGGTGCACAACCCCCTAGGGGATCTCATCAGGGGTCCATCTAGAGCTTCAGTGGGATAATCTCCAGTCTAACAGATATCAGGAGGAGCCTAGAGGCCAAGACACACAGTTTGGGACAATTTTCAATCCGATCAGTTGAGTGTAGCCACCAGGGTGAATATATCCTTTATTTGCAGCAATTGTCATGAGTTTTCAGAGTTGCATGTAGCCGATCTATCCGTGCATGTATCAATTCATTCACATCTTCTGATCATGGGCATTTTATATTAATTACATTGTATTCCAGTGATGATCCATGATATCTAGCTGATGATTAGTTCTCTGCTTTCAACATATCAGTTCTATTTCCTGCTTTTCCATATAACACATGCTATTGAATTGTGTTGGTTCCTTATTTCGTATATCTCATATATTCTGCGCAAACACTTATTTATATGACACACACATGAAAAATCACTAAGCATGTTAAACAAGTAACTAAAATGAATCTAGAAACCCCCAGAGTATCAGATCTGAGAGTCGAGACAACAATTTCAGTTAAGTCTATCCAGATCCATTGGATTAGGGATATTTCAATGGTATCAAAGCCTTCTTCCTGCCAGCCTGTGAAGAAGTGCTTTCTCATGACCCCATGATTCCAGGAACAGGTACAGAATACCCAGAGGGTCGAGAACATATTGGGGGTGAATACATTCAGTACCGTAGGGGACATAGTAGAGGCAGAAGAGATAGGAACATGAGGGACTATGTTATCAGACAAATCGGTAATTGTGGACACAAACTAATCTCCCTAACGTCAACAAGAAGCTAGAACAAAACATGGCATAATACAAGTTACTCCTTAGATTTCATTATCATATAAACTAGTTCAAAGAGGGACATATGACATACTGTTTAAATGATGTTTGATCCTGGCTAGTGTCGTCCTTACCGCTCCATCTTTGGATTTGTGGGATGGTGGACATGTTAAGAAGCACAAACCAACAAAGAGAGACAACAACGATATATATATTCCAATGAATTTTATGTATAAGATCAAGGAGTTATACAATAAAAGTAAAGACACCTTTATAGGGAAGAAATTTATTACTTCGTTATATTAAGTGAAGGTCCCTTCCAATGGCCCTTTGTTTCAACACACACACCTGTGCTCCAATGCTTTTGATGAAGAGCATCCACAACCTGACCTGGAGAGCTAAAGAAAAGCTATCACAAGTACAATCTACAACATAATTCTTCATGCATAAGCCAACCTAGCCTTTCCCATGAGAGATCCCTCTTTATATAGGGTGGAAGAGGGATGGATAAAGAGATTAGGATGATCCCACTAAATCATAGAATCTAGTAATATCCAAACCGATTGGAGGCCACATCATCTTCTAGAAGATTCCTTCTAGAACTTTCGTGAATTTCCTCTTTTTCCTTTTGTTTGAGCATCGTTGCACCCCATGCACAGGTAGCATGCGACGACGCTGCAGTCCAATTTTGGTGCAGTGTGAGACGATCAGGAATCGTCGCACCCCAAGCATTTAGCAGAGTGTGACGATCTCCTTATATATGGTTTTTAAGGAAGAAAAGATGATCCACTTTTCTCATGGAGAAAGTCTCATTTAGTATCTTCAGGGAACATGGAAGTGAGTTATGCACATATTGTCAGTTGATCATAGTGGTGACCAAAATAATGTGTAACAGAATGCCCCCCAAAGTATGAAGTTGGAACCTGTGACCACTGAAATACTTTGTCAAATGTGTGTGTCGAAAACAAAGAGCGCATTGGTCGGGAACCTGCAAACAATCAAGCATCTGCATCATGATATATCATATTATGAGGTAGGCATTCCCATACTCAGACTACAAGTGACCCTAATCATAAGTGTCAAGTGAGTCATGGCCACCAAACATACACTATGGTTCCATGTCATCATGATTGAGCATAGCCACGAGAAATACACTGTGGATCTATGTTGTTAAGAATTCAAATTCGGACATAGCCACGAGACATACATAGTGGATCTATGTGCCAGTACAAACTTATGAATACTCCATCGCAACCTGGACTGATATGGTGAGATCCAAGGTCTTCATCTCTATCGTTCCAAAGTACAAATCTAACCATGTGATTACATGTGTCGAAGTCGAACATGGTATAAACCACTTGATTATCGATCATTAATGGATACCGTTAACAAGTGTGAGGGAAATCACCATTGATGTCAATGACTCCCAAGGTACTCTAGTACAATCCAACAAATGTGAATAAATGAATTGAAGTCGAACACTCGATGGAATCTTCCAATCAGGGGCCAATGATGTGAACCCATTGTTGAGAGCGAGGAAACCTACCATTGAAGCATGCAGGTTCCAAGGTACTAAATGATTTCTAAGTCTTGTTCCTGGATAATGAGTTGAAGTCCATAGGAAAAGACTCGTCACAGGAGGGCCTTAATGTATCCCCCATCAATGACACAAAATATGTAATAGATTTGAAGTAGATCAGAGCACAAAGTGATTCGGAATTGACTCAGGGAAGGACGACATGATAGGAATTTGAGGACTGCAGATGGTCGACTCGATAGAAGGCTTGTTTAGGTTGGACTTCTCTTGAACATATGAACGAGACGACAATTGTCTTGGCAACATTGACTCAAAGAGGACCTAATATATGGGCTTGTGGATAGTCAAATGAGAGGCAAATGGATTTCCCAACCCAGATACAATGATGAAAAGGGGTGTCATGTTCAAGAGCGACTTATTGCCACAAACACAGATACAATTATACATTTATTTCCTAATTTCCCCCCACCATTTCTAGTGACTACCTCTTTATTTTTACACAAGCTTGTGGAGGATAACATATGCTTGTAATATAAGCTCATCCTTCGGATGAGTCCCTCAGAGTATTTTTAACGAACCCTAGAAAGGAGTGGTTCGGTCCCAGATGGGTCTTTCAATGCTTGTTTTATGAGTCCAAAGAAATAAAACTCAGGGGTTTTTCATATTTAGAGAGTCTGAAAAACACTTAAAGAGAACTCTATGATGTCCCTTTTCGTAAGTTAGTCTGACGAGACCGAAAAAGAGATAATCTACCGCTCGTCAAACGTTTTTCAAATACTTTTACGAGCGTGAAAAGACCAAGGTTGCTCGACAATCTTTTCATTTTTAAGGAGTTTGAAAAGAGCTTAAAGGATACTCCATAGGGTTTGTTTTTCGTATTACCATTATGAGTTTGAAAAAAACAATAAAAGGTTACTCGATTACATTCTCATAGTTTCACGAGCATGTGAAAGAATTAAGACCATACTCAGAGTTTTCCCTAAAAAACCCTAAAAGTATATGTACATGAGAAAAACACGCAAAAACGACCAAAAATGTAGGATCCATATCAAAAGTCCGGTCCTCAGATCTCTCAACCTATAATAGAGACACTTTGCAAAGTTCATTAGGCTTAGGGCATAGGTAAAAATATTCAAAAATTAATTTAATTTGAAATTAAGATGGTAAAAAGTGAATAAAATAGGTCAAAATAGTTCATTTACCATTTCATTTCTGTTTTCACCCAAATAGTGCCCCAAACCCCTCTTTTCCTTCCGAATTTCAAACGACGATTCTGGAGCACATGGTGGACTATTTCTCGAACCGCCTTCGTCAAAAAGGTAATCTCCTTCCCCTTTCTCTTTTCATGGTTTAATTTTTAATGGTTTATTTTTGAGTTAAGGGCGATTTTTTAGAGGTCACTACGCTTTGAGATCGTTGCAGGCTCACCCTATCGTGAACTGCGACAATCCCAAATTGTCGCAGCGGGTCCACAACCAGGTTGCAACAACGTTGCTCTATGGAAAAGGAAGCCCCTACGACGACCGTAACTCAAATTTTTAAAAGAGAAATACAGATAGGAAAACCCCTAGCTTTGAAATTTTGATGAATCTATTCATCCTTTAATGTTGTTTGGGAGGTTTCCCTTGGTCATAATGCTTGAGTGGAGGGAACGTGAGCACGAGGAAGAAGATTACTTTGTTGGGAATGACCTGGGCACTGTCATGGCACTCTGAGAGTGTAGCTTGCTCAAAATTTTCAAGGTTCAGGGTATGAGAGCCCAACCGAGGCTATTGGAGTACCTGGTTCACATGTGTGACATCAATGAACAAGCCTTTCATGTGGGTGTGCATACACTTTCCTTGGAGATTGATGACATTTAATTTTTGATGGGGTTATCTCGTATAGGTTCTCGGGTATCACTCTCGTGAAGTAGAGGTGGTGGAGAGCCCATGGACTATTACATTGCACATCACTGCACATCGGGTACATAAAAGCATAGTGGCAACGTTTCCATTAGGGATGTCCGAGATTTACCTTTGAGGACTATCCTCTGGACTATCACTCGGATGGCAGGGAGTGCGGCTCCTCACATGGCTTTACAAAACCACTTTCAATATGCTATAGAGTGTATGGAGCCCCGAGTCTTCAATTGGTGCGAGGGTCTTTTGAAAAACATGAAGAAACAACTGAGAAAGTGCAGGAATAGTCAGTTGAAACAATTTGGCTATGGATATATTTTGGTATCCTTCTTCTTAGAGAGGGTGCATGTTTTACGCCTACAACATGTGGAGTGGGGAATACCTTCTCCACAAGATCCTCATATGAAACGATGGGTGGACTTGATGGCACGCCATGGTTGCGTGCCAATCGTCAAATATGACCAAGATTTATTCTAGTGGCTGAGGGATCAACTAATTATGCTTGAGGACTATGCTTATGCTGGGATCGATTTCCACAGGGATCCTGACTTGGCACTACTTGAGGGCCCTTAGTGGGGAGAAATAGGTAAGCAGGATTTTTTTTTTAATATATGTTGTTTTTGGTATTTCAATTATAAAATGTTTTTTGTTTATATTTATCCGAGACTAATCAAGTGCTCTCAACAATGCAGATGTGGTGTCATATAGGCCTCCAGGATCATCATCGATCCAGAGACGTGGAGAGGTAGGCGTAGTGGTGGGTCGAGGGGTGGCAGCTAAATATCTCGAGGAGATCGAACACAACCTCGATTGGTTGACCATGAACATTTCAGATATCATGGTGGATGAGTTACCCCGCTGCTACCAACGCCATACAGTTGGCGTATCAACATCCATTGGTCGACTACTTTTTCGAGTGGCACATACAGTCGTTTTTTATAGTGAGCAACATCCTTGATGCTTATGTACATATGAAGCCATGAGCTTCATCATTTTGACATTTTGGTCTCAGGACAAACACTTTTTTGTAACTTTTGACATATATAATATAAAGTTTTTACAGGCTTACTTGTCTTTTAAATGTGTGTTTGGATTTATAAATGGCGTAGATGTATGTCCAAAACATAATTAGCCAATGCATATGTTAATGTGTTTATACATCTAGGAATATGTTGATACTCAATATAATCAAAATGTCTTTCCAAGAGGCGAATTCTTAAATATACCCGTAACAATGTAGGACTTCGAATGGAATAAACATTACTCAATTGCAGCACTACTAGTTATGAATCGAGTCGTACAATAAGATGACATATGTCAAAGGAGATGGTGTCAGTTAATAATTCAATAACTGCATTGTATTCCTTGATATTATTAGTTGCATAACCAAGGCAAACACCGTGTAAATTGATCAACTCATCCATTGGTGTATAGATTGCCCACGCAACATATGCTAAGTTTTGAGTACTGTGACTAGCACCATCAGCAAAGCCGAAATAGGGTAGCGAAGACATCGTCATCTGGAAACCAAACACCATGCAAGGTAAGCAACTTAGAGGCAGAAAAAGAAACGAAAAAAGCACACTAGAGTATGATACACTAAAAATACAAAGCACTCATGCAAAAAATATTTTAAACATGGTACTTCTTCAAGTAAATCCCATTTATGGGTTCACCCAAAGGAATTCCATCATAATACACTAACTCATTTTCCCCTTTCTCTAACACTCGTTTAACATTGTAAGGGCCACGCCACATGGGATCGAATTTACCGGCCCCTAATAAGTCACGATCTTGTTCGTAAAGGAGAACTAAATCACCCTTGGAAAAAACACATGGTTTGACATGCTTGTCATATTGAGCTTTGACACATTTTTTTTTTCTGAGTTTCTATGACTAATGCGGCATCACGACGAGTCTTGTCTAATTGCATCAGATACAAGAGACATTCTTCTTTGGCTAAAGTGTTAGGGAGAAGTTCAACAACCAGTTTCAAAGATGGGATTTCACATTCAATCAACATAATAGATTCAATACCATATACTAACTAGAAAGGTGTAAACCCTGTGGTAGATTTAACAGACATCTGATAGGCCCATAATGTTGAGAAGAGCATGGTGTGACAGCTTGACTTGTGAATTCCTACCATCCATCGAAGCATAGTAGTTACAACTTTGTTGATTGCTTCAACCTGACCATTGGCCTGTGGATAGTAAGGGGTTGAGTTTTCACGTCGAAGACCCAACTTCTCGGTAAGTTCAGACATCATGAAGTTGCAAAAATGACTACCATGGTCAGTGACAATGGCTTGAGGGACACCAAACCTAGTAATGATATGATTGAATATAAACAACGCAGTAGTTTTCCTGGTATTATCAAATGTAGGCATTGCCTTGGCCAATTTAGTGAAATAATCCATGGCTATGATAATGTATCCATGCCCCTCGACCGAGTGAGGGTTACATGTCATGAAGCCAATGCCCCATTTAGTGAATGGACCAACAAAAACTATAGGGTAAAGAGGAGTAGGATGTGATCGGATCTTATTGTTATACGTTTGACAAGCGTGGCATTTCTGAACGACAGTAATGCAATCCTTAAACAACGACGACCATAAGTAACCAGCTTGTAAGATATTTTGTCTAGTGGCATACCCAGACATATGACCACCACATGCTCTGGAGTGACAGTCATTTAAAGCTTTCTCGACTTCATCATAGGTTAGACATCGTCGAAATACAGAATCAATACCACGACGGTAAAGGGTATTGCCAAGAATAATGTATTGATGGGCTTGATTCCAAATATGACGATGATCTACACGAGATAGATCAGGTCAAAAAGTTTGGGTTTGGAGATAAATGATAATGTCTCCATACCAGATGTCGTTTGAACTGACAAGGAAGAGATACTCATCAGGAAAAGAGTCGTATGCCACAGTTTTTGTCTCAGCGGAGGGAAGGTCACATATCAATTCGACAAAAACCAAAGATTTCTTTGACTTGGCTCGCTCAAACTCCAAATCAAACTCCTGGAGAATCACTATCCATTTGGAGTACTTGCCCCCCAATAATTGTCGTGTAAGGATGTGTTACATAGGGTTGCAATCAGAAATAATAGTGGTTTTGCACAATAAGATATAATGAAGAAAGCGTTGAACATCTTCTACAGCTGCCAAGGCTAGTTTCTCCACATGCATATATTTTCTTTCGGTGCTCGTGAGACTCCGAATCAAATAGTAAATAACATGTCCATCGTGTGAATCATCCTCTTGGACTAGAACCATGGCTATGGTAGAGTCCAAAGAAACCAAGTATAAGAAATAATCTTGACTATAATCGGGGGAAATAAAATTGGTGTATGGGTTAAGGCAAGTTTCAAGGATTCAAAGGCTTTGTTGGCAGTGTCATCCCATACAAAATCACGACCCTTCTTAAGAAGTCGAGTGAAACCTTTCGTTAGTTCGACATAATTGGGAATGAATCGACGTAAAAAGTTTGCCTTCCCTTGAAAACTTTGGAGTTGGCGTAAGGTGGAAGGAGGAGGCAAATTCATAATATCTTCAACCTTCAAAGGGTCCACCCTAATCCCATGTGTAGAAATGATAAAACCATGAAACCGTCTAGAATCCACACAAAAAAGACATTTGTGCAGATTCAATCATATGCGATAATATCAATAGTGTAGGAAAATGGCTCTTAAATGTGTCGAGTGATCCTGACGATGCATGGAATACGTCGGTAAGTCATCTAGGTAAGGTTAGTTCTACTTGATTTTCATGCATCCTTAGGCATAATGTTGAGCATACATATTAATTAATTTTATTTATTGTCCTTAGCTTTCCTGTCAAAAAATAAAGTAGCTTAAGTTTCCTATTTTTTGTAACTTATTGTAGAAAGATACAAGATTTATACCTCCTCCTCAATTTGCATGCATAACAAATATACAAAAATACAAAAACAACATTGCATTACTATTTCCAACAATTAAAACAATGATTACTACTTGCTATATTTGTTTGTTTTTTGCACAACAATTAGTTGATTTTAGCAAAAAATTGCATTGGTTTGCATGCTTAGTTTTCCTTAGTAAATATTTGCATCTTTTTTTGCATCTCTTTTTGCATTTTTATAGCATTTTAGTGGATTTCTTCTTGTTGTCTGCTTTATTGAATTGTAAACTTTTACGTAGAACAACACTTTATTTTATTTTTATTTAAGGTACTACTAATAGTTAGTTGATTTGCAATTGATCCCTCATATCACTTAGGGATACCACTCTGTGGTTAACATGCACTAACTTCGAAGTGAGAGGAAGTAAGCAAGGTGGTGATGGCTTATTTCATATAGTTATTTGGACTCCATGATCTATCTTTGCAAGATGAAAACTTATGGGCGATAACATTTTGGCCTTGTTGGTAGGGAGCTTAGCTAGGCTTTATAATATGCAGAACAACTAAATTTACTAAGATGAGCATTGGTTTATGTGATTTTGTTTTATTTCTCACATGGAGACTCCACTTTTGTAGCTCTGGATTGTGTAAGGAAAACTATGATATTGGACACCAATGAAGCCATTACTCTAACTTTGGATAAACTTGAGGAGCTTCTCTACTAGGTTAGTTTTATAGTTTCCTGCAAGAAAGTTCTTGCTACTTTTCCTTTTTTTTAAGCTTGTCCTAATTCTCCAAAATATCCTAGTTCTCTGAGTGAGCCTTTAATAATTACTTCTCCGAGAATTATTTTTTTTAGTGTTGTTCTGAGTCAATCACACCTAGTTTCATCACTATTTGTTCCAATGAATTGTGCATCACTGAGTTTCACTACCATAGAAGGGTATCCCCACGACCTTGTTGATAAGTCTCATACATATATACCTATTTTTTAAGGAAATAACACTATTATTGTTGAAACACATCTAAAGAAATTTTCATTTTTCATTGAAAATTTTGATTTCAAACATGAAGATGTCCAAATGAAGTTTTTTTTTTCAAGAGTTTGGATGATGAAGCCTGTATATAGTTTAAGTATTTTTCTAGGAGTATATATATATAAAAAAATTTCAAGAAAAAAAACTTATATTTGTTATTTCATCAAGAAATCAAAATATACATTGTTAAGCCTTGTTGCTATGTTCTGATCCCTTATTTTTTAGTAGTTCATGTTTGGTCATTATAGTCTTTAGACTCAAAATGAATCAAAATAGAAACCTCGAAGGAAACATGCCTTTACAAGCTAATCATTAACTTAACCATACCTACACAAAATTCAGAGTACAAACTAATGTACTGCTGAAAATAAAGAATTTTTGGAGTGTTCATGTATGACTAAGGAACCTTCCTCCAACACTATAGCTTCCTTTGATAATGCTTCACCTTGATAATTAATTCTCTATACACATGGTTAAAAGAAATATGTTGGAAATGCAACCTAGATTCTACAATTCTTTCAAGTAAAGGAGCAAGAGCCATATTTGAGATTGTGCATTGATTATTACAACAATCTGTAAGCAATTTATTTTCACCATGTATTTGAAGCTATGTTATACCTTTTGATAATGAAAAGCTGAGAAGAATCAATAGGCACAAGATTCAACTTTGTTATTTGTTTATATTCCCACTCCATATTTTAGTAAGAAGTAATGGTGTTGGTTGAGATATAATATGGCACCTGCTCAATATGAACCTGGGGTTCCTTGACATGCCCCATCGAAGAAACCCTATGCACAATATTGATTAATTGTAGAAACCCGAAGAAACCCTATGCATAATATATATACCTTAGAGGATATACTAAATCTTTTATAGACCAATGGGATAAAATGAAAGATTAACATTTTCTAGTTGAAAAATTTAAAAATATCAAAAAAGGAAAAATAAATTGACATTAAAAAAAAAAAATGCCTACAGGACGTCGTAATTCCGATGTATGGTAACATTGCTCCCATGGCACATACATCGGAGATATATAGCTTAATGTCAGTTGAGCGATGTTACCATACATCAGAATTCCGACGTATGGTAACATTGCTCCCATGTCACATACGTTAGAGATATATAGCTTAACATCGGTTGAGCGACGTTACTATACGTAGGAATTACGACGTATGATAACGTCGCTCCCATGGCATATACGTTGGAGATATATAGCTTAACGTCGGTTGAGTGACATTACCATATGTTGGTATTACGACGTCCATAACACCGCTCCCATGGCGTCCATGTAGTGGATATCGATGAGATGGGACGTCGGAATTCCGATGTCTCTGGCATCGTTGTTGAGACGACTATATGGGGTTTGGACAATCAAATCTAAGATGACACGTGTCTGCATGAAACGTCACAACATAGACGATATCTATGGCATTGGAAGAGCGATGTCATGTGAAACGACGTTTGAGGGGGTCTATTGTTTTTCGTTCTCCCGACAATATAAAGTGGCAATTGCATTGAATGCGTCGTCAGAATTTGACCCAAATGTACTAGTGGGAGGTGGTCTACATCAAACGTTGGACTAAAGGTACTACTTCTAACCTACTTTCCTTTCTCTTTTTGTTCATCTATTTAGAGTGTTTGAGGTAGTTTAGGAATTAGATTGTCTTTTAAGGGAGATCATAGCTCTGGCTATACTTTGACCATGGTATACTGATAAGGGTATTTTCCCCTCTAGCATAATTGGCGACTCCAGCAGGGAGTACCTTTTTCGAAATTAGTCCAATTGTCTTGAAAAAGGGGTAAACTTGCACCGAAAGGACGTCTTTTCAAAACCATTTTAACCAGTGTGACAAAGACAAGATCACTCGACTATCTTTTCAATTTTAAGGAGTCTGAAAAGAGCTTAAATATGGACTCACAACCTTTTTCTAAGTTTAGTATCCTTAGCCCAAAAAAGTATAAAATATATCTGAGGAGAACTCTCCCGGCGAGATGAATCTCCCGAGGCGTACCTTTTCCCACAATAATCTACTAGATGGAAAAAGGGTTAAACTCATGCCAAGTAGATGTTCTTCCCGACCAATTTAATGAGTGTGAAGGAACAAGGTCACTCGACGATATTTTCATATTTAGGGAGTCTGAAAAGAGCTTAACTATGGACTCCGGGAGGGTTCCTTTTTCATAAATAATTTCCAAGGCTCGAAAAAGAGATAAACCAAAACCAAGGAGAATGTTCCTTTTTCGAAAATTTAGTCCCTTGGGCCTAAAAAAGGGTTAACTTACCCCCGAGAATACTCTTCTAGCGAACCAAAGTTCCTAGAGCATACCTTTATTCGTAAAATTAGCCATCCAGACCAAAAAAGGGGTAAACTACCGCCAGACAGATGTGCCTTCAAATTTTATTTTGGAGAGTGTGAAGAGAAACAAGATCGCTCGACAATCTTTTCAATTTTAGAGAGTCTGAAAATGGCTTAAAGAAGACTCCAGGGGGGCTTCTTTTCTCAAGTAATGCAGACAAGATCGAAAAGAATAAATACAATCTCGTTGGATGTTGCTTTCAAAATTTAAGTGAGCTTGAAAGATAAAAAAAACCATGCTCATTAGAGAGTCCCGTGGGTAAAGCCAAGAATGATGACTAGAAAGAAGAATGAGGCTTCAATACATAATCATGGCAGGACTAACAAGGACTCCCAATCCTATGAAGTACTTCGGCATGGGCACCAAATGGCAAACACGGATCTAACTAGGATGCCCATGGAAGGAAGGCTCTGCCACATAAAGTACAACACACTTATTAACAAGGAAGGTTAGTGTCGTAATTAAATGGGGTCGATCCTAAGGCCAAAAGAACCAGGAAACGGATAATGAAAAATGCAAGTAGGTAAAAACATAACCTATATGCTAGTTTCGAGTTTAATACCTGTCAAAACGGATCGATATGATGAACAAATGTCAAAGAAAAAATGTCTCCAAGATCCTGCATATAAGGCCAGTAACACTCATCCAGAAGTTATAAATAGATCCAATATAGATAGAAACTTCAGAAAATAAGAGGTGCTACTGAATACAAACTTGAAAACAACAAACCTGGATTGTATAATATGTACAAGGTATCACACAACCTTACAACTCATGCGTGGTAGTAGTTCAGGTAGGGTCCACTGCCAGGCTCTGACCAAGAATCTCTTCGATAGTCAACCTGGAAAGTCTCCCAAAAGGGAAGAAAAAAAAAACCATGGTGTACGCCTTCCCACGGTATAGAAACCGTAGTCATGGCTTTAAGGATAGCCTCATCTGAAGGCAATTCAAAATCTGAGAAATCACGCGAACGAGGAGGGTCGAAAGTCCCAAAGGGCGAAGCAAACTGACCATATTCCATATGACGATGAAGGTTTTGGCTAGGGCTAGAAAAGTCTATTAGCAAAGAATCACAAGCACGAGGGCTTGAGGATCTACAAATAGTGATATCAGACTCAAAAGGAGACTCAAGATCACTTAGACCAAGAGGGGGAATCAAGGGCTCCCATGCCCCCGTTGGATAAAAAAAATGATCAATTGTCGAGACCATGTCTTGAGAAGGCAAACATGATTGCACAAGTTCCTGCTTAGAAGAAATTGAACATCAAGTATAATATGCCACATAATTAATCAGTGGCAGGGTAGAGTCTACATGAACACTGGGAACGTATAAAGGGGCATCCTGAACTAAATTCAAATTAGTATGGTGATTATTAGATTCCAACTGGTCGATAGTGACAATGCTTCCATTGTGAGGGAAATGCATCACTAGGAAGAGCGTAGACACCATAACATTCATAAAATATACATAATCACGCCCGAGAATCATATTAAAATCTAATTGGCCTTGCACCACTGTAACATTGACAAGGACAATATTCCCACCTAACGAGATAGGAAACTAAGGAAGAATCCCCAAATATTCACTAGGACGTCTGTCAAAAGCCAACAGCTCATGCAAAGCAATCACAAGCTCGGGAGAACCCAAAGCTTGCCAAGCCAAGGAGGATACAATACTTGTCGAGGCTCCTTCATCTACAATACATTGGTAAATGTTTTTTGAATTAACTTCAAACCTTATTTGAAAGGGTGTAGAAGAAGGAAGACGAGGCTCAACAAGGCCATTCCAATCAAAGGAAACCATCCTAGGACTTGGAGGGGGTGTGCTTGAAGTGAGAAGAATGCCCCCTTGTTATGAAAGTATTGAAATGGAAATGCTAAAAAACATAGTCAGTAGACACATCCCCCTATTACTATACCAAGATCAAAGTATAGGTAGAGCTATGATCTCCCTTAAAAGACAATCTAATTCCTAAACTACCCCAAACACTCTAAATAGATGAACATAAAGAAGTAGGAAAGTAGGTCAAAAGTAGTACCTTTAGTCAATTGTTCGATGTAGACCACCTCCAACTTTGTATCTCTCAAGCTGCAAGTATCCTCCCAAAGCTGACCTGCAAGAACACTTAGGCAAACAATGCTACAAATATTCTATCTCTACTCATCTAGATTAGGGTTAGATGTAAACCATTATGCATAAATTAAATGAAAAACATAAAGATATCATTTAGGATAGGAAAAAGATTCTTTTATTCAAATCCAAAGATCGAAAATTACAACCTTTGTAGGCCAACGCTCCATGAACCTGGTTCGGGCTCCTCTTAATGTTGCTCCAAGTGCACTTGTCCAAATGCTTTCTCTCACAATCAACTTGATCACTTTAGGGGAAGGAAAGGGATTGTATATAAGAAAAGGCTAGAGAGGGAATCTTGAGGCAAAAACTCAGAAGGGGTTGCAAATACTTGGGAAAGGAGGGAAAAGGGATTTGGGCAGAGTTTCACTGTTCTAATGCTTGATGTGGAAATGGGACCCCAAGACCTCGTTTTATATGACAAAAGGATAGTTATTCAGTCTGGGGATGGGCTATAGTAGGTGAGTTGGTTGGGAAACCCTCAATAGCCTGGAAAATTCATCGAATTCCTTGCAACTTTTGGAGGTAAACGCAGGCTATTTAGTATGAAACTAGTGTATTTACATGGGCAATAGTGCAACATAATGTGTACATGCTCCAAAAAATGTTTTTTTAAATAGGTTTCCTCAGCAGTGATTTGGAAAATTATGCAAGTAGAAAGGCCAACACCATGTATGCATATGTAGGGAATTTAAGGGCTATAACAAGGGTTCAAGGACATGTAGAAGAGATCACAGAGTAGCATGAGTCTAGCGTAGAAGAGGAACATGAAGAGAAAATGCACTAGGAAGTAGGGCCTTCAAGAGCGCCAACAAAGGGGAAAGAAAAACAAGCGGTACAGAGGTCATTGCACAAGCAACCAGAGGAAACCCTTGTGTTACCGCACATACCAGCAAGAGTGAAAGTTTTACCATATTTTCTCAGATGTATAGAGAAAATGCGTTATTCAGACCATGATGTGAAAGATAGAGACAAATTTCCAGAATTTGAGCCACAATTCTACCTGGAGAAAAAGGGGGTCACTACAATAAGAGTACCAATAATGGAACCCACATAGTGGATACAAAGTTAATATAATACATGCATAATGAACCTGTTATAGATCTCTCATTTTGGAAGAGGGAAGGATGTAAATAACTGCGACAAGCAGTTACTGACAATAATGCATAGAGGAATTTTGTGGCTGGATATGCAAGTTTCAATTGATCTCGACTTAATCAAAAAAATAACAGGTTTGCCCACAAATGGGGAGAAACTTGCACAATATTTGGATGACAAGACCAAGGAGAAATCCTTGGCAAAGGAAATGAAGCAGACCTGTTGCATAGAGAGAGAGGATCCAAGGGGTTAATTATAAATAGAATCAATGAACTCGTGACAAGGCTAGAAACTAAACTTATGGCATGTAAATTACTCAGGAAGTGTCGCAAAGAAGAGGTGCCAACATGGGTAATAGCACCAGTCAAGCATTGCATGAAGGGCACTCTACTAAGTTGGAGTCCATACTTGTTAAATTCATTTTTGGATAATTGCAAAGACGCCTAGGAATTAGGAACATAGTTTCATTACTTGTGGATGATCATTCTTATTGCATCAATGAGATGGAAATAGCTCAAATACAACATGTTCTGTTAGAGAACCAGAAAGTGTCATGCAAGACAGTATGAATCATTATGGAAAACAACGGTTGCAAGGGAAAGAAAGACAAATTCCAACATATTCACGACATACCTCGAAGAAATACAAAAAAAGGTGGCCAAAACTTGGAGGATCCCACTAGAGGTGGTGGAGGACTACAAGAAGATAGACAAATTCAAAGCATCAAGGCACAATATGTGGATCCAGGAAAAGAGGGATCTAGTGAAGGAGTGGCTGCAGAGGAGATACTGCGTCACAACAGAGGAAGTGTAATTGGAAATGAAGGATTGGAAGGAGGAATGGAAGGTTTCAATAGAGCTAGTAAAAGACAAGCAACCGACATAAGCAGGCCCTTCACAGAAGAAGAGTACCCCAACAATGAATATAAGAGCAACAAGAGGTCACATGAAGCAAACAGGGGGAGCGCAATAACAAAGAAGAAGGCTATCCCCATGCCTATCACCCAACAGAAGGACCACGTAGATGCCGCTAATGGCACAACACAAAGGAAGGTTAACATCCCTACATAGGAGGGAAAAGTAGGAAGGGACATACCAGCTACCCTAATCACAACAGAGAAAACAGAGTCGAGGCCACCCAATCGAACCATTTTATAGTCAGGTGGAGTGCACAAGAAAATGAAGGCCCATAAGGAGGTCCCCCAATATACCATAACATGATATGATACAAAATTTGTCGTGGAAAAAGTACAGGACCGCACCAAAGAAGCACATGAAGAGGTAGAAAAACAAAGAGAGAGAATAACGAAAGAATTGACAGAGGTCAAGCAGGTCTTAGAGAAGATATGATTTACCAAGGCACAACACCAAGGGGAAACACAACAACAATAAACAACACAAGAAAAACACATGTTAGTGCAGAGTGAGAGGGAGACAATATAGATAACAACATCATCAAGTGGAAACTTTAGCATTACTAAAGACATGTTGCAAATGGATGAAGACATGGTGCAGAAACAAGTCAAGGACATAGAACAAATGGAATTGGTATTGGCTAAGATACCAACAAAAGCGCTCTATCAGTTACAGGTCAGTGTTGCATAGGAAGTACAATCTAGGGCCAGGATGGACTCAAAAAACCTAGAGACATCCAAGGAATCCAAGGAGGTGCTAGAAACAACTCTTACATAAGTGCAGATAGAACAAGAGGAGAAAAAACAACATGCAGAAAAACTAGAGACAAGACTTGAGGAAGTCTTCAAAATGATCCCATACAACCCACTAGCAGGGGAACTTAACATAGAAGAAAATTTAAGACGATAGTGCAGATGATGGAGGGGTATAAACATGAGATAGTTGAGTTGGTTGGGAAGCTGACACCAACCACTCCTCGAGAAGTTTGAGCCGAGAGGAAGAAACAGTAAACATATCACATAGATAGTATTGCGCTGGAAATAAAAGAAGTAGCAGAGCTTTATGAAAGAATTGCGCAAATATGGACAAGCCTGACATAAGATGAAAGGATCTAGCAATTAGATCAAAGAGAAGAGAAGATAAATATCAAAGTGCAGGATTTAAAGCAAAAAGAAGAAGACAATGTCCATATTAGAGAGGATGAAGGTTGCGTAGGAAATGAAAAACATGCAAGCATAAATGAAGACAATCCAGGCGGAAAGTGTAATATTCCAGATACAAAATAGTATGTAGAACATAAATAATTATCTAGAAATGGCAGATAAACAACAATATAACCATAACAACACCACAATAATACCAAAAGAATACCAGAATAACACTAGAAAGAGCACTTTGATTACTGAGAGCAATGTTCACTTTCCTCTTCGAGGGGGAAACCTCCAACAAAGCAGAGTTCTATTACAATAATATCCAAGACAAAACTTATCATACCCTCTACTCCTATTTATACTAAATATGTCTATCAAAATAACAATCTAGAGGAAGATCCTTCTAGAAGCGGATGATTCTATTAGGTCTTATTACATTGAACTTATTCTTCCTTATTGCTAAGCTTTATTAATATTGACCTTTATTACATGGAAATATATTATTCTACCTATGTGAGGGGTTAGGTCCCTAACATGTCCCCCCCCTTAAAAACAACCTTGTCCTCAAGTTGTGAAATGAGGAAATTGATGCAGAATGGTAGTTGGTTCCCAAGTGGCATCTACTAGAGTTGTATCTTTCCACTGGACTAACACTTCCTTGATGGTACACTGACGCAGACGACACTCACGTTGGTCCAAAGTTGCTTGTGGTTGTAGCCAAATGGAGCCTTCTTCGTCCAACTCAGGAAGGTTTTTTTGAGTTTGGCACTTAGTTCCAATCACCTTCTTTAAGCAGGAAACATGAAAAACATGATGGAGCTTGGAATGACTGGGCAAAGATAACTGATAGGCCACCTATCCCACATGCTTGAGAATGGTATAAGGACCATAAAATTTGGGTGCTAGTTTCTGACAATGGTCAGTCTTGAGGGAATTTTTCTTGTAAGGTTGTAGTCGAAGAAACACCTGATCCCCTTCTGCAAATTGACATTCAAAGCGACCTTGATCTTCTTGTTGCTTCATGCGATTTTGGGCCATGACCAAATTCTCTTTGAGGTTACAGAGAATAACCTCTTGCACTGTAAGTGTTTGTTCAACCTCCTGGACCTTCGAGACATCGAGAAAATATGAGAGAACTGAAGGTGGATTTTGTCCATATATCGCTTCAAAAGGAGTCATGCGGGTAGTTGTATGGTAAGAAATGATGTACCACCATTCAACTACTGGTAACCATTGAGCCCACTAATTTTTCCTTTCTGATGCAAAACATCTCAAATATATTTCCAAACACTTGTTGACCACTTTAGTTTGACCATCAGTCTGGGAATGATAAGTTGTGCCGAGATGCAATTGGGTGCCTTGTAGATTGAATAGTTCTTGCCAAAAATTGTTGGTGAAAGTTGGGTCGCAATCAGAAACAATAGAATGAGGCATGCCATGAAGCTTGAAGACATGATCCATGAAAAGTTGAGCTACAATGGATGTTGTAAATGGGTGTTGAAGAGCACATAAATGAGCATACTTGGAAAGATGATCAATTACCACCATGATGACTGATTTATTGCCTAATCTAGGTAAGCCTACAATAAAATCCATAGAGATATCCTGCCAAATAGCAGGTGGAATCGAAAGTGGTTGTAGTGTTCCAGGAGATTTGACTATTTCTCCCTTGTTGTGTTGACACACATCACATTCAACCATAAAATTGTGAATGTCATGTTTCATACCATCCCAAAAAAATGAACGTTTGACCCGGTCATAGGTTTTGGTAAACCTGGAGTGCCCCACGATGGGTGTAGCATGAAGCTCAGAAAGTACAGTGGATTTAAGTTTTGACTATTTAATTAAATACAAACGACCTTTGTATCGAAGCTCATCATTGAGCCAAAAGTACCCTGGGGAGACTGGAGAATTGGCCTGCAATTGATGTATCAGATGCGAACTTTTGGGATCGTGTAGCCATTCCCGACGAACAACTTGGAGCCAATCTAGTACAATGAAGGAGAGAGAAAAAAGGGACCCTTCATCTTTATATTTTCTAGAAAGTGCATTAGCAACCACATTGTGTTTGTCTTTCTTGTGAATGATCTCATAGCTTAGTCACCCATTTTTGTTGCTCCAGGGAGGAAATGCGTTGTTCCAGAAAATACGTGAGGCTTTGATGATCTGTCTTAATGTGGAAGCGTTGCTCCAATAGATAAGGTCGCCAAAGATCCATGACATGTAGAATAACCAACATTTCCTTTTCATAGATTGATTTGCCCAAATTTCTCTCTGACAGTGGTTTGCTGGTAAAGGCCAAAGGCCAACCCTCTTGCATAACGACTGTGCCAATTCCTTTCCCAGAAGCATCACATTCCAGAACAAAGGTCTTTGTGAAATCAAGAAGGGCCAGGATTGGAGTGGTGCACATGGCCATATTCAAGGTTTGAAAAGCCTGAGTAACTATTGGAGTCCAAGTGAAAGAATTCTTTTTAAGGAGAGCAGTGAGAGGTGCTGCAATATTTCCATAATTCTTAACAAACTTGTGATAATAACCTGATAAACCCATAAATCCACGCAAGCTTTTGAGAGTCTTTGGGTGAGGCCAATCTTGCATAGCTTCAATCTTTTTAGGATCCACCCTGACACCAACCTTGCCAACAAGATGACCCAACTACTCGACTTCTGAGGCGCTAAAAGAACATTTAGATTGTTTGAGGAAAAGTTGGTGCTGAGAGAGTAGATGGAGAACTCAATCCACATGAGCAAGATGGGTTGTCCAGGTTTTACTATAGATGAGGATATCATCAAATAAAACTAAGACAAAATGACGAAGAAAAGGACGAAAGACATTATTCATGAGGCTTTGGAAAGTGGAGGGAGAATTGCACAAGCCAAAGGGCATGACCAAAAACTCATAGTGGCCCTCATGAGTTCTAAATGCAATCTTAGGAATGTATGCCTCGTTCATGCGGATCTGTTCGTAGCCAAAATGAAGATCAAGTTTATTAAAGAACTGGGCGCCACTCAATTCATACAAGAGGTCATCAATGACAGGAATGGGAAATTTTTCTTTAATAGTGAGTTTGTCGAGGGCACGAAATTCAGGACACATGCACAAAGAACCTTATTTCTTAAGGACCATGACCACAAGAGAAGAGTAGGGGCTCGTACTAGGGTGGATAACACCTGCATTAAGCAATTCTTGAACAATTTTCTCAATTTCATTTTTTTGGGAAAAGGGGTGACGATAGGGATGTCTATTGGGAGGAAGGCTTTCTGGGACAAGGGGAATGGAATGATCATGAACACCATGGAAATTTGGGAGTCCCCAGGGAGTGGAAAAAACCACTTGATGTTTAGAGAGGATGTATTGGAGGTCTTGCGACACAAAGGGTGTCTTAGTGGCTTGTATGGCATGGAGTTGGGCAATAATATAAGAATGACCTTTTTTGAGCAGATTTTCCATGCGATGGGAACTGATGATCTCCGAGGAACCGACGGTGATGCCTTGGAACTTATATTGTTGGCCCTCTTGGTCGAATTACATGGTTAATTCCTAAAAATCCATGAGAATGGGACCCAAAGTCCTTAGCCATTCTACACCCAACACAATATCACAATTGCCCATGTTGATAGCAGACATATGAGATTTCAGGTGGTAGTCACCAATTTGGAGACACACATTTTCACAATACCCTCCACATTTCATGGACCCGCCATTGGAAATCATGATTTGAAAATTATTGATGACACATATATAACAATTAGTTTCTTGAGCAATGTGGCGATGAACAAAATTATGGGTGTTTCCACTATCAACAAGAATGATGACCTTCTGTTATCGGATAAATTGGAAGGTGCAGACACTAACTGATCTCCCTAGATCCACCTAGATCTAGAACAAAACACACCAGAACATGACGCTTTCCTTAAGTTTTAAATATTGAATTTACTAACTAAAGAGGGATAGGTGACATACCGTTTAAATGTCGCTTCCTCTCGCTATCACCATCCTAGCTCCGTTCCAACACTCATACAATGATGATCCTGCAAAAGAACGCAACCAACCAAAGTGATAGTAATAGCATAAACTGAATATAAACCTATGTATGTGATCAAGGAATCATACAATAAAACACAACAAGCTTTATAGGAAAGAATCATATTACTGTATCATATTAAATGTGAAAGAGAGATTACAACCATGGCCTTGATGTGGTGATCCCTTCCAAACGTCCTTCATTCCCCACACACTTCTTGCTCCAAGGATTCTCAGACCATGGATATGATAGCCACTCACAATCTATCTTGACAAAGAAAATCTCAAAGCCACTCCAACCAAGCTAACAATCCCAAGCCAAACACAACTAACTTTCTCCATGAGAGCTCCTCTCCTTTTATAAGGTGAAGAGGATAAGGTGAGGAGGTTAGGATGATCCCACTAAATCATGAAAGCGAGTAAGATCCAAACCATTTGGATGCCACCTCACCATGGAAAGTTTCTCCTTCTAGAAGCATCAAGAAGATGCTTGTTTTTCCCACGTATGAGCATTCTCACACCCTTCTTATAGAGTAACCTGCGAACCTCTCGCAACCCAACTATGGTGTAGCCTGCGAGAATCAGGCATTCTCGCACCCTATCCATAGTGCAGCATGCAAAAATCATCTTTAATAGGGTTTTCATAAAGGAAAATGCAACTTCTTTCTCAGGAAAAGTTCTTCTCCCTTCTTTCTTCAGGAACTCAGGCCACTGACCCCTCTGAAGGCAATATATAGGTTTACATCATTAACAATCATAGGGATGACAAAAATAATGTGTAACAAAGAGCCCCCCAAAGTATGAAGTTAGAACAGAGTGATAACTGAAATACTTTGTCGAGTGTGTGTAGGGAACAAGGAACAATTGGTCGGAAACCTGCCAACAAACAAGGAAATACAGTACAATAATACATCATCGCTGAGGTACGCATTCCCATACTTAGAATACAAATGAATCAGAGCATAAATGCCAACACGCGAAGATCCATGTCAGGTAAGACAGGTCATGGCCACCAAACATACACTGTGGATCCATGCTAATATGACTCAAATCTGAACATAGCCACCAAAAATACACTGTGGATCTATGTGTTAAAGACTAAAATTTGAACATAGCCACCAGACATACAATGTGGATCTATGTAACAATAAACTAAAAATACTCCAACACAACCTGGATCTGTCAGAAAATATCCAGGGTCTTCATCTCCACCACTCTATAGTATGAATCTAACCATGTGAATACATGTGCTGAAGTCGAACATGGTAGAAACCACTTGATTACCGATCATTAGTGTATACTGTTAACAAGTGCGAGGGAAATCATCATTAATGTCAATGACTCCCAAGGTACACTAGTACAATCCAACGAATGTGAATCAATGAGCTGAGGCCGAACACTCGACGAAATCTCTCGATCAGGGGTCGAAAATGAAAACTCACTGTCGAAAGCGAGGAAACCTGCCATTGAGGCATGCAAGTTCCAAGGTACCAATTAGTTTCTAAGTCTAATTCCTCGATAATGAGTTGAAGTTGATAGGAAAAGACTCGTCATAGGAAGGCCTTAATGTATCCCCCATCAATGACACGAAACGGGTAACAAGATTTGAAGTGGATCAGAGTAACAAGTGATTCAGGACTGACTCAGGGATGGTCGACGCAATAGAAGGATTTAAGGACTGCAGAAATGGTCGACACAATAGAAGGCTTTTCGGGTTGGACATCTCTTTGAACATATTGATGACACGACAACTGTCTTGGAAACACTAACTCAACAAAAGGGATGACATACCGATTTTTAATCTTATAAAGGAGTATGATGAAAAGACAAGTGGATTTTCCAACCTAGACACAAGGTGAGTGAAAGGGTGTCATGTTCAAAAGTGACTCTTCCATGGAATACAGGTTTAGACGTATTTCTTTCCCAACTTTTTCCCCCACCATTTCTGGCAAGTACCTCTTTATTTTTACACAAGCTTGAGGAGGATAACATATGCTTGAAATGTAAGCTCATCCTTCGGATGAGTCCCTCAGAATATGTTTAATGAACCCTAGGAAGGAGTGGTTCGGTCCCATTTGGGCCTTTCGATGTTTCTTTAACGAGTCCAAAGAAAGAAAACTCATGGGTTTTTCATGTTTAGAGAGTCTGAAAAACACTTAAAGAAAACTCAGGTCCCATATGGGCCTTTCAATGTTTGTTTTATGAGTCCAAAGAAAGAAGACTCAGGGGTTTTTCATGTTATAGAGTCTAAAAACCACTTAAAGGGAACTCTCTCAGTTCCTTTTTCGTAAAGTAGTCTGATGAGACCGAAAAAGAGATAAACTATTGCTTAACAGACGTTTTCTTCAAATACTTTAACGAGCGTTAAAAGAACAAGGTCGCTCAACATTCTTTTCATGTTTAGAGAGTCTGAAAAGAGCTTAAAGGGAACTCCAATGGGTTCCTTTTTCGTATAACCTTTACGAGTTTGAAAAAGTGATAAAAGTATACTCGGTTACATTCTCATTGATTTACGAGCACGAGAAATAACAAATACTAAGCTCGGTAGCTTATTCTCATGTATTAACGAGCATGAGAAAGAACAAAGACTAAGCTCGGGATTATTTTCATTTTTATGCAAGCTTTAGAACAAAACAAAACTATGCTTGGACATGGTTTCAATTTTACATAAGCTTGAACCAGAGGAAACTATGCTTGGACCTGGTTTCATTTTTACACAAGCTTGAACTAGAGGAAACTATGCTTGAGGTAAGTGGTTTCATTTTTTACACAAGCTTGAACCATAGAAAACTATGCTTGGTCTTCCCAACGCACAACACATGGATGGTTGGTACTTAGCCCCCAACTTAAGAAACTAGCGGCTCTACTTCATCATGAAGTCCAGAGGCTGGAAGTATTTCCCCCCAAGCTTCGTTTCATCCAACGACAAAGGCGGAGGAAATGAAACTTCAAATACTAGATGAAGGACTTGACTCAAACAGAGAGGGGGAAAACTATTTCATTTTTTAATGAGCTTGACATAGAAACAAGAACTATGCTCGTAGCCTCTATTTCATTTTTTAACGAGGTTGCCACAGAGATGAAAAAAATTTCCTCATAAGTGGTTTCATTTTTTAACGAGCTTGAAATAAAAAAACCATGCTCAAAGACCTCTGTTTCATTTTTTAACGAGGTTGCCTTAGAGACACAAAAACTATCCTCGAAGTCTTCTGGATCATGGATTCCAAGAGGACAATGCTCCGAAAGGAGACCATGTCAAGGGACAAAACTTGGTCATGGCTTCCAAGAGGTCTTCGCTGGAAGGAAGAAACACACTCTGGAAGGACACCATGTCGAGGGTCGCGACAGGAGTAAAGAGATCAGGCTCTAACAACCCTATCGAAGAGATCACCATGTCAACTACTGGATCTAAGTCATCAGAAGTTGAATCCATGGGCGA
>ML787153.1:151502-191941 GCA_009831015.1 Picea engelmannii
TAAAAGCAGCTGGTAAAAGATAAAATCCATAGGAAATGAAACCTAGAGATGCTTCGCCCAGGGATCCCCGAGAAGGCAATAAAGGCCTCTCGATGAGAAACAAAAGGGACCCTAAGAAAAATAATAAAACAAGACCTAACCAAGAGGATGGGAGGTCCCATAACGAGCCGGCCCATTATGTTCATAGGTATCTAGCGGTATGACATTGCCATTATCTGGTCACCACGCGGGCAATGACCTTTGGTTGCATGGCCAAGGGAAAGGGGGTCTCATCATGAGCCAGCCTTATCATTTTTGTGAAAATACCAGTGGATAACACTGTCAACTCTGGTCACCACACCAAGGCAGTGTCCTCTGGTAAGATCTTGAAGTAAAAAGAAAGAAAAGCAATAAATAAAGAATAAAGGCAATAAAGGGGCTTGGAAAAAGTGCATCCATGACAGGTACAACTCACCTCCTACAAAGGCACCCATGGACAACACCTACCCCTGGTCTTACTATAACTGGACATCCCTAGACCATATCACTTCATGAACATGGCTTGAATGATCCTCTGTGGAAACTTTCCTTTTCTTGTGGATATTAGCCCAACAGGTTATTCTTTTTGTTTCTTCAACTGTGTATAGTAGATATGTGTAATGTCTTTGAGCTCTTAGAGGATATGCTAGGGGTTTTATGCATGTATTTGATAAATTTAATGATGAAATATGATTGACATTGCTATGATCCTGAGGACTGATGAGCCCATGGAGGGCGTATTTTTTGATGTGCAGGACCATACCCGACGGACAGGTACCAGTGGACCGGTACACATGGGGATATGATTAGCTCGAACCTCCATGGGGCTGAAGAGCCCATCAGATGGTTGCTGGGATGGCAGAGACAGGACAACCTTGTGATGAGATATTGCACGAGAAGAAAGAAGGACGTTCCACCCATGACACTTTGGCAGAGCCCGGCCTAGGGGGGGTCACCCACTGCAGATGGAACGTTTGCCTTTTGATAGACAGGACGTCACCTAAGAGAGTTGGGCATTGTCTGGAGCATGTGGCAGTGTCCTGAGGTCATTTGACACGTGTGGCAGCTTGGAGGAGCCCTAGAAGGGCCAATGTTTGGTTTTCTGGATGCTGTGCTTGCCCAAAAAGGGCCAACGTCTCCCTCAAAAGGGCTTGATGTCCCTCTTTTTGCTCATATTATGTCATCATTTTAGCAGTTAATGAAAAAACAGTGTAAATTTGGTAGTCAGCCTTGTCGACTTAAATTTTAATTCAATGGTCATGGATTGGTATAAATAGAGGACGTTTTGCCTCATTTTAAACATAACATAACTCACTCTCTTGTGAGAGATCGACTTTTAGTCTTTTGCTTGGTATTTTTGGTCTTGGAAGTGAGGCGCAACTCTTATTGGAGGACTTCTCTTGGCATATGTGGTGTTTCTCTCATGGAAGGTTTACAAGTAGGGTTTGATTATGCATTCTTCTTGATATGTAAGTGAATTTCTCATGCAAAACTTCTTAAATGAATGGTTGTAGGCTAAATTTCTTACATTTACTTCTATATTGCTATTATATTGCTAAATCTTGAAACCCTAGGTAGAAAGCACACTAGCAGGTCATTGCTATATGTCCCCATGCTTGAGAAACTTGTTTTAGCCATTGATAAAGGAAGATATAGCCTAGCCATTACTACACTTATCTCTCTTTTTCAGAGTTAGCATTAAAGTATACGTTGAATAAAGGAGACGTCCTAGGCCTAGTTAACTCTACACCTAGGGTTTTGACCTTTTAGGGTTTGAGAAGCCTTGTTCCCTGCAACACTTTTCTCCCTTAGATTTGTACTTTAAAGATAGCTGTTTTGCCAAGAGTATTTAGAGAAAGAGGAAGGAGCATGAGGCCTTGCTCAAGCAACACCGGAATGAGCCTCCTTCCCTTAGGGTTTTGATTCTAGGGCCCTGCCATTGCAATACCATAGAACCCAACCTTCTAGTCTTTAAATTTTAAATCCTCCTGAGATATTGCCCTTACTTTTGACTCCATATTACCCTAAGGCACTGGTATCCTCTTCAACGTTGAGCTTGTTGTGCAAAATCATTTTTTTTAAACTCTCAAATTTGAAACCCTAACTAACCCTAACATCTCTAACTAGGGATGATGTCATACTTCACGCAACAACCCTTCTAACCTAGCAATTAATGATGACGTGATGCCTTATTTGAGCTTTTGTTGATAGAAAATACTATTGGCTTGGTCATCTTGTGATAGACATTGATAAATTGATGATATTCATTGACTAGTTAGCAAAACGTTTAACTTCTTTGTCTATTATACTAACCCTAGAAGAAGCTGACGTCATCTCTAGAATATTGACGCAACAACCTCTTGTATATGATCAACTAATGACTTTTGATGCATTGATTTAATTCAAGGATTGACCATTTTCATTTGATGCCATATTATTTTGGTGTTTATTGACAAGTAACATTATATAGCTATTGTCATTATTGCAATCATTGACTTCGTCAATAATTACTGTTGTATATACTCATATACATTAAATTTTGATAGTCATTGATTTATGAAGTATTAACCACTATTGCATGTACTAGTTTCATTGTTGTCTTGTCTCGCAAGCAGGTGCCTTTTCTGTGGTTATTCTTTGACTATCTTCTGGGCGGTAATCTGCGAAGGGGAAACTTGCCTTAATCCTTTGAACCTTTTCCTTTCAAACCCCTGATTGCCAGGGACGTCTCCCTTGGGCTTAGCCACCCTAAATAGAAAGGACCTCCCCATTGTGGTGACATTGGGTGGGGTAGGTCCCTGTTACGCCAGCTTGACCCTTATTCTCTAGTCTATGACCTAAAATACAAACTGAGCGATAACATTTTGGCGCCGTTGCCGGGGAACACTGAGTCAATCTTCCTCAACGACAAATCCTTTGGTAAGCCTTGCCTCAAAGACTTTCTCTCTTACAAGCTTACCTGGCGACTCCACTAAGACTTTATCCCCCTATTCTTTGGTAGTTTCAGGAAAAATATCTGGTGACTCCACAAACCAAAAGGAGGTTCAATATCCCTCCTGTAGCTTTAAGAAGGAAGCCTCCTGCTAATTCACCTGTTGTCAAGTCACTCTTTGGAAAGAGACTTCCTTTAAACATGTCTACTTCTCAGACCGACACTACAAACCCAGTCAAAAATCAAATACAGTGGTCATCCACTTTGTTCAAGCCATTAGAGATGTCAACCATACCTGGCTACCCTAGGCAAATGCCACCTATATATGAGAAGTGGTTGCCTATGTTTACCGGCACTGATGCTACTAGTGTCGAAGAGCATATGAGTAACTTCTGGGCATTTTTTCAGCTTCACCCCATTAGTGATGATGCTGAGGACTTGGTCATGAAGCTCTTATCTGCTACCCTTTATGATGCTGCAAGACGTTGGTATACTGGCCTGCCTGATGGAAGCATTAAGACCATGGATAGACTTGAGCAAATATTTCTCAGAAGGTGGAGTATCAAAGAAGATTCGAACATGCTGCTCACCCGACTAAATGGCCTTGCTAGACGTGAGAATGAATTCATTCGGGAGTTTAATACTAGGTTCGAAGCTTTACTCCAACGAATTCCCCCAAGCCACCATCCAAAAGATGATTACCTTGTTCACATTTATACTAGATCTTTCAGTGGCCAATTGGAGTATCTCCTTAGAGACAAAGACCCTCAATCCATTCAAGAAGCCCAAGAGCTTGCAACAAAGATTGAAGGAAATCTCATTTCATCCAAGATTGAGCCCTTTGCCAACCTTAGGGGGAAAATAAACACCAAGCAGAAAGTGGTACACAATGCTGACACCAAGTAGAAAGTGGTATCTAGTGGTATGACATTGCCATTATCTGGTCACCACACCAGGGCAATGACCTTTGGTTGCATGGCCAAGGGAAAGGGGGTCTCATCACGAGCCAACCTTATCATTTCTGCAAAAATACCAGTGGGTAACACTGTCAGCTCTGGTCACCACGCCAAGGCAGTGTCCTCTGGTCAGATCTTGAAATAAAAAGAAAGAAAAGCAATAAATAAAGAATAAAGGCAATAAAGGGGATTGGAAAAAGTGCATCCATGACAGGTACAACTCACTTCCTACAAAGGCACCCATGGACAACACCTACCCCTGGTCTTACTATAACTGGACATCCATAGACAATATCACTTCATGAACATGGCTTGAATGATCCTCTGTGGAAACTTTCCTTTTCTTGTGGATATTAGCCCAACAGGTTATTCTTTTTGTTTCTTCAACTTTGTATAGTAGATATGTGTAATGTCTTTGAGATATTAGAGGATATGTTAGGGGTTTTATGCATGTATTTGATAAATTTAATGATGAAATATGATTGACATTGCTATGATCCTAAGGACTGATGAGCCCATGGAGGGCGTAGTTTTTGATGTGCAGGACCATACCCGACAGACATGTACCAGTGGACCGATACACATGGGGATATGATTAGCTCGGACCTCCATGGGGCTGAAGAGCCCATCAGATGGTTGCTGGGATGGCAGAGACAGGACAACCTTGTGATGAGCTATTGCACGAGAAGAAAGAAAGACGTTCCACCCAGGACACTTTGGCAGAGCCCAACCTAGGGGGGGGTCACCCACTGCAGATGGAACGTTTGCCTTTGATGGACAAGACATCACCTGAGAGAGCTGGGCATTGTCTAGAGCATGTGGCAGTGTGCTGAGGTCATTTGGCACGTGTGGCAGCTTGGAGGAGCCCTATAAGGGCCAACGTTTGGTTTTCTGGATGCTGTGCTTGCCCAAAAAGGGCCAACGTCTCCCTCAGAAGGGCTTGACGTCCCTCCTTTTGCTCATATTATGCCATCTTTTTAGCAGTTAATGAAAAAATAGTGTAAATTTGGTAGTCAGCCTTGTTGGCTGTTTTAATGACCTAAATTTTAATTCAATGGTCATGGATTGGTATAAATGGAGGACGTTTTGCCTCATTTTAAACATAACATAACTCACTCTCTTGTGAGAGATCGACTTTTAGTCTTTTGCTTGGTATTTTTGGTCTTGGAAGTGAGGCGCAACTCTTATTGGAGGACTTCTCTTGGCATATGTGTTGTTTCTCTCATGGAAGGTTTACAAGTAGGGTTTGATTATGCATTCTTCTTGATATGTAAGTGAATTTCTCATGCAAAACTTCTTAAATGAATGGTTGTAGGCTAAATTTCTTACATTTACTTCTATATTGCTATTATATTGCTAAATCTTGAAACCATAGGTAGCAAGCACACTAGTAGGTCATTGCTATATGTCCCCATGCTTGAGAAACTTGTTTTAGCCATTGATAAAGGAAGATATAACCTAGCCGTTGCTACACTTATCTCTCTTTTTCTGAGTTAGCATTAAAGTATAAGTTGAATAAAAGAGACATCCTAGGCCTAGTTAACTCTACACCTAGGGTTTTGACCTTTTAGGGTTTGAGAAGCCTTGCTCCCTGCAACACTTTTCTCCCTTAGATTTGTAGTTTGAAGCTAGCCGTTTTTCCAAGAGTATTTAGAGAAAGAGGAAGGAGCATGAGGCCTTGCTCAAGCAACACCGAAATGAGCCTCCTTCCCTTAGGGTTTTGATTCTAGGGCCCTGCCATTGCAGCACCATAGAACCCAACCTTCTAGTCTTTAAATTTTAAATCCTCCCGAGATCTTGCCCTTACTTTTGACTCCATATTACCCTAAGGCACTGGTATCCTCTTCAACGTTGAGCTTGTTGTGCAAAATCATTTTTTTTAAACTCTCAAATTTGAAACCCTAACTAACCCTAACGTCTCTAACTAGGGCTGACGTCATACTTGACGCAACAACCCTTCTAACCTAGCAATTAATGATGACGTCATGCCTTATTTGAGCTTTTGTTGATAGAAAATACTGTTGGCTTGGTCATCTTGTGATAAACATTGATAAATTGATGATATTCATTGACTAATTAGCAAAACGTTGAACTTCTTTGTCTCTTATACTAACCCTAGAAGAAGCTAACGTCATCTCTAGAATATTTACGCAACAACCTCTTGTATATGAGCAACTAATGACTTTTGATGCATTGATTTAATTCAAGGATTGACCATTTTCATTTGATGCCATATTATTCTGGTGTTTATTGACAAGTAACATTATATAGCTATTGTCATTATTGCAATCATTGACTTCGTCAATAATTACTGTTGTATATGCTCATATACATTAAATTTTGATAGTCATTGATTTATGAAGTATTAACCACTATTGCATGTACTAGTTTCATTGTTGTCTTGTCACGCAAGCAGGTGCCTTTTCTGTTGTTATTCTTTGACTATCTTCTGGGCGGTATTCTACGAAGGGGAAACTTGCCTTAATCCTTTGATCCTTTTCCTTTCAAACCCCAGATTGCTAGGGATGTCTCCCTTGGTCTTAGCCACCCTAAATAGAAAGGACCTCCCGATTTTGGTGACATTGGGTGGGTTAGGTCCCTGTTACGCCAGTTTGACCCTTATTCTCTAGTCTATGACCTAAACTACAAACTGAGTGATAACATGCCTTTCAATGTTTGTTTTATGAGTCCAAAGAAAGAAAACTCAAGGGTTTTTCTATAGCTTAAAGACATTGGATTACGTTTCTATCGTGAAAAAAATTAACCTACAATTTTCTGTCAAGGAAGGTGCTTTGATACCACTTGTAATATTCCAGATATAAATATTACGCAGAACATAAATAATTAGCTAGAAATGGAAGATAAATAACGATATAACCAGAACAACACCACAATAATACTAAAACAATACCAAAATAACACCATAAAGAACACTTTGATTACTGAGAGCAATGTTCACTTGCCTCTTTGAGGGGCAACCTCCAATAGAGTAGAGCTCTATTACAATAATATTCAAGACAAAACTTCTCATACCCTCGACTCCTATTTATACTAAACATGTCTATCAAAAGAACAATCTAGAGGAAGATCCTTCTAGAAGCGAAAGCTTCTATTAGGTCTTCTTACATTGGACTTATTCTTCCTTATTGGTAGGCCTTATTAATATTGACCTTTATTACACAGAAATATATTATTCTACCTACGTGAGGGATTAGGTCCCTAACATAAAGATAGACCAGATAGACTCAATTGGAGCCCCTGAAAGAGAAAGCAGAAAAGATGATAGCAGAGTTTGAAACAAAAAAAGGCAGACTGGAATAGGGACATTCAAAGAGTGTAAAAGTGATGGAGGATCACATAATAGTGCAGGTGGTAGAGACTCTGACAGAAAAGAGTGTGCAAGCGAAGACACAGGTCGATGTACTGAAAAACAATTTCCAGGCACACACTGCCTAAGTGGCTCGGGATGGGCCACAAGTAAGTGTTGGGGGCCTGATGGAGCATGCCATTTTGGGGTTTAGTGCAACAAACGAGGCAGAATGCACCAAGAAAGAAACATGCGACATGAACAAAGGAAAAACATCACGACATGATTTTGGAATAGTGCACGAAGGAAGTTAGAAAGTGGACAAGTTTAGTCCACTTAGAATTAGGGTTTTGAGTCATAATGCAAGGGTGTTTACCCACCTTTTTGTATAAATAGAGGATGTATGAGGAAAATATGATATTTTTTTTTATCAAGGAATATCAATTGGTATGAATGAAGTACCTTTAGCACCTTTTTGAATCTCGAGTCAAAGTATTTGTTTTGTTAAGTAGCTGAGGAGCTAATGGAGACTTGTTGAGTTTAACTGAGGGTCAATTTACAAGCTATGGATCTTGGTGCGACACTGGTCAACCTCATGATTAATAACCTATGATGTAATGTGCGCAACACTATTTTGATGAAGAATGAATAAAGCATAATATCTTTGTGGACGAAACCCAGGGGGGTGAACCACAGTAAAATCATGTGTTGCAATGTGTCTAAATGGTTTTTGTTGTTTCTGCAATTGTGAATGAATGATGAATGGTTAGAATAGTATCTTGTAACACACAGTACTGATAATGCATAATGAACTAACTATTAGACTAAGATGAATGATATAATGAGATACATAATATAACACATGCTAGAAGTAAAAGTAGAAGTAAGGGTTTGAAATACCCATCGACACAATCCCTTCCACGACTGTAGAAAGTTGTGTCCTACAGTCACCCATAATATATCTCAGGTCAAACTGCGTTGTGCACTCTGTGCACAATGTTTCCTTCTTCTTTACTAGAGGGGTCGATGGTTTCTAGGGCTTTATTGGAGAACAAAGGTAGAACCTAGGTCAACCCATACATCCAACAACCATCGACCGTTCTATTTTCCAAAACTCATGGGGATAGGCCAGAAATAGAGCCAGGGTTTGGACTCCAGCCAGTCTGGGGCTGCCCCCCTTTTAATTTTTAATATTTCCATCGCTGGCCCTCATTGGGCCTTTCCAAGGTGCCATGTGGCACCCACTAATTGGGCCATGTGGTGCCCTCTCATTTGTTGGTCTTTAATAGTCAGACTACCTGCATGTTGTCCAGTCAGATGCCATTTGTCGTGCTTTCAAGGGGGCCACGTAGAAGCCCCTGGGTGGTCTCATGTGGCGTTACCTGGGGGTGTCGCGTGGCACTTTCCAATTGGCCCAAGTGGCCACCAAAAAGTCCAAATCTGCCTGACACGTATCACCTCTTGGGTGGTGCCACGTTAGCATGTTGACAACAACATGACATCATGCTGATGTCACCCTGGCAAGGATGATGACATCATCATTGACTTTGACCAGGGTTGACTTCCAACTTTGACTGACCATAAATTCTTCGTTCGGACACCGTTTGAGGAGTCGTTTGCACCGTTGGAAAGCTTGAAATGAGCACTTCAACTTGGCATTGTTTTTATCAGATTCAAAACACTTTTATTTTTGGGCCTTATGGATCCTCCTGGATTATTCCTCACCACTAAAGGACTTTTGGACCCCAAAAGTGTACATCATGAGATCATACACGTCTCTCTAATTTTCAATAGAACCCATACCCTCTACTACCTCAAAAAAAGGCCTAAAATATCACTATGTTGCATGAATACGTGATGTTATAAATCTCATCACTTTTACAAAAAGTTCCCTTCTATGGGGTCTTAGAAACAACACATGATTTACAATAATGGCCATTATCATCTAACTCAATTTTTTTTTTCCATCCTTTTAGTCATCAAGACGAATAAGTCCTTCTTCTTGAGTTGTCTCTTTTCCGATAGCTAGCCTTTTTTCAGTAGTTGGCTTCCTTTTTGAACTGCTTCATCGACTGATGCCTTCACAAGTTCTTGCCCAACTTTCTTGTCCTTCTTGGAGCATAGCTCTGGATGACAGATCCAACATGTGGCTTTCTAATGTCCACCCTTATTGCAATGGGTGCAATGGTTTTTCCTCATTTGGGTTTTCTTTCCTTTCCTTTTCTCCTCATGTGGATAAGGGTCTTCATGTCTTGGCTTCTTCCTGGTTTCCATAACCTTCCTGTACAAATTCATTCTTTTCCAACACTTGGAAACAACATGGTTAGTCAAACCACAAAATGTACATGGTCTTCTATGCCACAAACTTTGCTTTTGATTGCCAATCTTTTCATAATCAAATGGAACATTGGAATAATGAGACTTCTTATACCTTGGTTGGTTGTCTCTGGTGCTGGTCTGGAAAGGAGAATTTTCCTCTGTCCCTCCTTTGTGATGCTCATCTCCCCTTGGAGATGACTCATAATAACGATCATCAAAATGATATGATGTGCTCTCATCCTGCACTGATTCGGTCTCGTCACTTGAATACTTGCTTGATTCCATGCTTCTAGAGTTGCTTTCATTGGTGGTTTTGGAGCACTCTCCGATCTCTTCTCTGAAATAGCCTAGTCTTGCATGTCAAGGTAATTCCACCACTTCTATGGTATTCACAATTCTCTTGGTGTGTTGTTAAATGACTCCAAAAGTAGCATCAATGTTGGGCTAAAATATATGCACTATTAATTCCAACATTAAATTATCGACCGAGAGTTCGTAAACTTGGAGATGAAAGCACATGAGATGCATGATGGGAGCCTATTCTAACCTATGCTAACAACTAATGCTGACAAGCACACTTCTAAATGAATGAAATCATAACTAGAGGTAAAATCAAAGTGCAAAAATAAAAAGTAATTTAAACTATGGAAAAACCAAATTAAAGAAAACAAACTAAAAAAACAAAAATCAAACAAATGGAAAATGGAATCTAAATTCAAACCATGCAAATGAAATGAAATGTGAATGTAAGAACTGAACCTAAAACAAACAAAGCAAACCACTCATCATACATACAATGATTTAATTATCCATCTGCATTCAACACTTTGTTTACACTATATACATTCAGACTGTACACAATCATGCAATTAAAATTTCAAACTCAGAAATTACCCTTCAAATGAGTACACTTGATACACAAGAACAATGATGAGATCAAAGACAACGAATGCTTTGAAGAGGAGATTACTTACTTTTGTTCTTTAAAGGATTGTATGTGTGAATTCAAGATCAATCAATCTTTTGAGCAAAAAATAACATCTGCAGGAATGGAGTGTGAATATAAGAATGAAGTGCACACATGAATTTCGTATTGGTCATGAAAAATAATATAATTTTCATAATTAATAACCATTTTAGATATTTGATATGCATTTTGGAAATGATTTAAACCATAGTTGACAATTATGGAAGTTATATTTGTATTCAAGAACACATGATCACATATATATTCAAGTCAAAGATAATTAACAATTATAACTCTAACATGTTGGTCCTGGCTTCCTGTAGATGTAAATCAAGCACACACTCAAGATTAAAAATAGTCAAATAACAGAGTAATTGATACAAAGGTAGGGTAAATGACATTTAATTGTAGGACTGTTGTTCTTAAAGAAAGAAATGATAAGAAACACAAAAAAACTACTTGATGCTACACCAAATCTAGGAAATAAAACACATATACAATTCTAGAAATAAAATTACAGAACAAAGCAACGATGCATACCAAATTGAGGGGACCTACCCAATTGGTTGCATGTTGCTTGAATAAGAAATCAACTGCAAATGATTGTAGAAACACTTCAAAACTTCATTGCATACAAATATTATTTGAACCAATGTTCCAATTACAAGAGACTTCTGTTGAGCATAATCACACTAAGGACCCCCTTCTCAATGGATCTAATACATATTTATACGCAATAAACCAAAAGGAAGAGGATAGAACCAAATCCCAAAACTTAGAAATACATTTTCCAATTTTTGGAGCAAATCCCCAAATCTGGGTTTTTCATCAATTTGGGTAGATTCCAGTTATAGATCCACCCATATCTTCCAAAACAATTCAAATTTTGAAAAAGTTCCCTCATTTTACTCAATTTTCCACATTCTAGACAAAACCCATATCGTAGAATTTTTTGATTTGATACCATCTACACGAAAATTGAGGCGCAACTTGGCAGTTTGAGATTTTTGCTAATTTTTCTAGAATCATTCCCCCTGACTTGGAGGTCCACGCATGAGAGATGGGTGAATTTTGACATACTTTTCATCATGTCAACGTCGTTCTGGACAAAACCCATGTTCTTGATTTCCTTCTAGAAGTGTGCCAATATGACAAGCTACAATATCAGGTAGGAGAATAACTATATTGATGCAAAATGCTGAACCTCAGTAATGGTATGAGAATGTTGATCATGCAAATCATACTTTATCAACCGTCATTAGTAAAACATGATATAATCATATTTTAATCACTAAAAAAATGGAAAAAACTATGTATTAACCACATCATGAATGACAATGGATATTGGAGGTTTATGGTGCATTTGCACATACATTAATGGTGAAATGCGAGAAAAAAGTATAATGATGAATGTATTTATATGGTGGAAAATATGACAAAAATGGAGCCCAACAATCAACATTAATGAGGGAAGGAACTAAACGTGGAGAATCCTTTACCTCCATTCCTGTATGTGACATTTGTTCATCTTCCCGAAGTGTGGCCGACTTCTCCTCCTGGTTGGATGAAGCTGTAGATGAGGCTTCTAGGAAACCACCTCGGTTCCTTGGTGTATGGGAAGAATCCTCTATCATATGAAAATATGTGCATCCATCAACATCATCATGACAAGAACCATAACTAGTATACCTTCCATGGCCACAATATGGACTCTTTGGTGCCTCTTTCGTGTAGCATTCTCCAACTTGCTCCTCCATAGCTTGTAGCTGCAGCCGTAGTTTGCTCTTTTATTCTTCAGACTCTTGAAGAAACCTCCTCAATTCAACATTATCTGCTTGGATGGTTTGGTTGATTTCTTCAATCTCATAAAGCCATGCATTCTTTGATGTTTTTCCCATCTTGTCTTCAAAACCTACAATTCATGTCAATCCTGCTCTGATACCACTTGATCTGATACCAGGGTGACCTTGTTACCAATATTTACCCAGTTCTATGCCACTCCATTAAAGGTCATATTTAAGATCGTTTGTATTGAACTTGATTACATTAGGTGAAGTTGAAGTGATTAAGAAGGCTTGAATCCAAATTGAATAAAACTTGGTGAAAAAGCTTATTAAATATCATAGTCCATTACTTAATGCATCCAATAAACATAATTGTAGAAATAAGGAAGCATAAGAAACACGAGATAAGCAGTCAACTCATAAGGACAAGTAATCACCAATTGTTAGTGGATTTCACGTAGGGTGGGCTACATCTCTGGGCTCCGCTCAACCACGTAGCTGATTCGTTCTCTTCATTAAAGATAATCTCCTTTACATGTAAAACATTGCAATCCCATTTCTAGTGGCAGTATCGAAGATATGCTCTTATGTGTAAAGAGTTTATCTTCAAAACATGTGGCAAAGTATCTCTTGCAATGAGGCAATCTCCGTGGAAAACCCAAGAGTCAAAGTTCTCACAAGTTGTGGCATAATAAGGATTCTTTCACAATGGGTAATAATGGTCCTATTTGAATATGTTGATCAGATTCGAGTGTAATCATATTCATTACATTTGGCTCGCAATTCTTAGACTTTTTTACTGTAAGGTTGGCTACTTTCTAAGGAAGTTCCAAATAGCCTCACCAACACTACACTGCCTCGGTTTGTGTGCAAAGGCTACTATGATGAGTTTCTTGCAAAATAGTAGGTCTTGTTTCCTTGTTGTAGTACTCAATGCTCATCGAAATATGTAGCATGCATACATCTTTTGCAAAATCTCATAAAGAAACAAAGCCACAAAAACATAACACTTACATTTGGGTTTCATGCCATAATCCTCATGATTGGCTACTCGGATGCAAAAACATACATCAAAATTGTGATCGTGGCATGAAATTGTATAAGAATGACTATCTCTGCGTCAAATTATGACACTTCTCATCTCAGGCCTTCCTGGGCTCTTCACCTCATAAAGCGTGTCATTAGTCTGAATTAATGCTTCTGTACCTGCATAAAATTTCGTGCTCATATGGAACTTGGGATTCAACCTTGAGCAGAGGAATAAACCTGGATTTTAATAAAAATCCAGGGTGGATTGACCAACAAGGGTGGTTAGCCCAATTGGTTGGCGGACGACTAAGTTTGGAGTTCGTTTGGGGAGGTCTTGGGGTCAATCCACATGCCTCCCCTTTTGGTAATCGGTTGCAACAATGTAACACATATATAGTTTAAAAACTATATATTGAATGCAAAAATTCACTGTCGATTGTTTTAATAGGCGGTCCTCCAAATCGACCGCTAAATTAAACTTGGCACCATACTTCAGATGGGATTGAAGCACGGTCCCCCCGTACCTGTCATGATGTGATCTGATTTTCCGTCGATAAATGGGACCAAAGATCGGTACGGTCACCGGAACTCATGGGGATATACTGAAAATAGAGCTTGGGTTTGGCCACCAGCGGGTCTGGTCATTGGGTTTGGCGCTGTCTAGTCTAGGGTCGACCCCCTTTTAATTTTTAATTTTTTTGTCACTAGCCCTTATTGGGAATTTCTAGGGTGCAACGTGGAACCCACTGATCGGGCCACGTGGTGCCCTCTCATTTGTCATTCCTGCCCAGTCATACTGCCTACATGTCGTCCAATCAATTTCCAACTATCACATTGTCAAGGGGGCCACATGGCAGCCCTTGGGTGGTGCCACATGGTGTCACTTGGGGGTGCCACGTGGCACTTGCCAATTGGCCCAAGATGCCACAAAAAATTCCAATTCCACCTAACATATGTCACCTCTTGGGTGGTTCCACGTCGACATGATGACATCAAGATGATGTCATGTTAACGTCACCCTAGTACAAATGATGACATCATCATTGAATTTGACTAGGGTTGATTGCCAACTTTGACCGACCATAACTTCTTCGTTCAGACTCCATTTGAGGTGTCGTTTGCACCATTGGAAATCTTGCGACAAACACTTTGAATTGGCACTTTTTTTTTATCATATTCTAAACACTTTGATTTTTTGGCCTTAGAGAAGTGCATCCTAGTTCTATAGATAATCATCTTAGTTTAGAAGTAGTTTTTAGAATTTTAAGTCACCTGAGAACCTTCGGTTCTCAGATTCATATTTAGATAGCATATTAGTTAGATTGGTAACTAGGCCAAAATCTGGTTGGAAACACTACCCCAAATGAGAGTGGGTCTAATTGGGACCTGCCATCGGGCGTTCTCCCTGATCTACTTGATAGGCCATTCAAACCCGTCAACAAACTACTTAGTCATGGCTATAAGCAACTCTGTCTCTAGTTCAAACACTCTAAAATTTTACGATGTTATTGGTGTTATCTATAGCAAGGAAATGTGATGGAAAAGCACATGTGAGACATCATGTAATGCATTGACCGAGGAGAACAGGGGAAGACAAAAGTAAAGAGGAAAGAGTCCAGGGAACCGTGGGATTTATTGGAAGGGAAGGTCCAAATCTAGACTGGGAAAGATAGAGTGTTGGAATTGGGGGAAGAAAGGACATCTGAAGAAAGACTGCAGAGCTCCAAAGAAATAAAGAGATGGACAATAAGAGAAAAACCAGGAAGAAAATGTAACAAGTGATGTATTACAAGATGCTTTGATTCTTTCTTTAGATAATACTATTGCGTCTTGGGTAGTAGATTCAGGGGCTTCATTTCATGCCACACTCCATAGGAAATATTTTCAAGATTATGTTCAAGGTGATTTTGGACAGGTTTATTTGGGTGATGATGAACCATGTCAAATTGTTGGAATGGGTAAGGTAAAAATAAAGCAAAAGAATGGAAACCAATGGTTACTAAAAGAGGTTAGACATATACCAGATCTGAGAAGAAATCTAATTTCAATAGGGCAATTGGAAAGTGAAAGATGTATATTTGTGTTTACAGATAAGGCGTGGAAGGTCACCAAAAGATCACTGGTAATGGAAAAATGAGAGAAGGTAGGTACATTGTAAACATAGTTACCAACTTAACGAGAACTCTACAGAGTTCTTGTTTTTGGGGGGGTCAAATTTTTTACCCCGGTTTTAAAAGTGGTGCTACCGGTAGCACCCCCCCTCCCTTATTAGGTGTTTTTTTGATATTTTAATTTTTCTAATACATAATGTTTCCACTTTTTTTTTAAATGCTTGTTTTTCCATCTATTTTCAATTTTTTTTTCAATAGTGTTTTTAGTCATTTTTCCGTGTTTCTTTCAATCTTATAAATATTTTTTACCATTTACATTTTAGAAAATACGATTTTTTCATCTCCTTATTTAATTTATGGTTCTGTACTTTTTTAAATATAGTGGAAAATATCATTTTTAACATATTTTTTACCTTTACTTTAATACATAGAAAATCATTGTAGTTAAATAACACTATTTTTAAATATTTAACAAAAAGATATAATTGAATTTTTTTTGATAAATTAACAGAAGAAGAAGAAGAAGAATTGAAACTAAAAAAGAAAGAAAGAAAAAAAATTAAAAAACAAATTTATATAATTACAGAATCAAAGAAAAACTTAAAAAACTAAAGTGAAAACTATATATATATATATATATAAACTAAGCTTAAATGAGAGAAAAAATAAAAATACTAAATTAAAACACTCAAACTACAAAATTTAATAAAAAAAAATTCATAAAATTAAAAACATAAAATAATTTTTTTGTTAAAAAACTAAAAAAATACCAGATTTCAAAAAATAATTAAAAACAATTATATATATATATATATATATAGATAACATGGGGGGCGAATTCGGGCATCGCCCTAACCCCCCGCATGGGCAAGGGCCAGGTTCTGTGGGTGCTGCCCCAACCCCCTGCGCGAGAAAGGGCCAGGTCCTGTCAGTGCTCATAGGACCTGGCCCTTGCTCGCGTAGGGGTCTGGGGCAATGCCCGACATATAATAATAATAATAATCTATTTTTAAGGTCATGACCAAGCCAGACACCAAATTAGTGTATGAGACCCCTCCGCCCAACGATTTTGATTGGTAAAGTCTATGAAGGTATGCATACCCTGCCCCCTCTGGATTTGAACTTGTGACCTCTTATGAGGAAACACATGTTCTTAACCATTGGGATATATTATATATAGTTATATAATATATATAATATAGTTATATATAGTATATAACTATATACAATATACAATTATATTATTATATCACTAGATATATAATATAGTTATATAATAATTGGGGGTAATTAGAGGGAAGCGACCATGAAGACCTACGACTCACAAATTTTCCGCGGCCCATAATTTTGTGAAGATCATTCCTGTGGTCATATGGACTCTCTTTTCAACCCAACACTAAGGGTCTCAGGCTAAGGGTCATTGTTTATTGGAAAACTCGTGCAGTTTTGACCACAAGGTTCAGTAGATGGTGTTCGATGTGGTCAAGAGGTAAGAAGTTGTTTGTTTTTTCCTACAGAGGCACATTTCCCCCACTATAGCCAACTACGATGACATGGTGTATTATTCGCCAGAGCTAGGAGAATCTTTTCCCTAGATGGGGACAGTTGGAAGCCCCATACAACCCTTAACGGTCTAGTTGGAGGGGAAAATACCGTCGGTATCGGATGAAGATTTCTTTTCTCAATTCTCTGGGGTTTTTCGCTTCTACCACGACCAAGATCTAGAAGCCTTTTCCTGGCTCGGTGGAGCTATGGGTTCTAGGGTCGCTCCGACGCAGACTAGTTCCATTTTATCCCTTCCTAGCTCAATGGTCTGGTCTGGTTCGTATACTCAACCATCTGAAGCCCCACTTTCTCCCATATAATGCAGTTTTTCTCCCACTTCGACTACGACAAAACTTTCCTAGTCATTCCCAGACCATTCGGTGTCGGTGTGCTCTCCTTCCCTTTCAAGAGAACAAGGGTTTATCCAGGCTGCATTTCCAGGTGATGGAACAACTGCGTCTGCTCTAGGTCTTGAAGACTGGGTTTCTCTGGATCAAGGTGCAACTCTGGACTTGTTCTACCCTTATGAGGAGCAAGCATATTTCTTAGATCGGTCAACACCGTTTATGGAGGGGTTTATTACAACAAATTTACGTTCCTCAAACTCTAGTGAATGGGTCACAGTTTTTGGTGGGGAGTCTAGGAACAACACACGACTACCTCAGAATTGAGTTCTTATGGGTGCTTCCGAGTCAAGGCATGGGAAAAAAAATAAGTGCGTTGGATCTTCTAAGACAAATCTTAATTTTACTCTCAGTGATGATCTAACCCTCTCAGGAGTGGCATAAATGGCAGATAAAACCCTAGTCGGGAAAGCTTATGGTCCCCAATTTCGTGAGAAGATGCTAAAAGCTTGGGCTGCTACAAATTGGGATGTGATCTACAACCTTCCCCCCAAAATCAATCGCTTGTCTAGAGGTTGATTCATGCTTGTTGTTTCAAAAAAATCTCAGGCATCGGTGGTACTTCAAAAAATTTGGTTCATCGATTCTTCTCCGATCCTTTTGAAGCTTTGGAACCCTACCTTCGACACTGTAAGCAAAAGATTGGACTCCATACCCATCTGGGTACGACTGTCGATCCTTGCCCCTCATCTTTGGAATTAAAAATGCTTTCAAGCAATTGGAAATCATCTGGGGGAATTTTTAGTTGCAAATATGGGTTTCATAGATTTCGGGGAGATGTCGGTATCAAGGATTCTGGTTTTATTAAACGTCAGAGAAGGGATAAAGGAATTTCTTAATTTGATAGAATTGGGAAGGACTAGAGTCCAAATCCTAGATTATTAAGGAGTACCTTTCCGTTGCAAGAGGTGCCACGAGTATGGGCACATTGTTAAGGATTGTAAATCCACTATGAAGGAGCGCAGGAATAATCAGTCTACTTCAGAGAACAGAGTGGATGAAGGGCTTCCGGCCTCTTTGGGTGCCAACACTCCCTCTTCGGGGTCGTCCACAAGGGGTACTACTCCATGTGACCCAATAGCATTGCAGATAGTAGAACCGGAGGCACCGACTGCACAAGAGGGTGACTCATTGGAGTTAGTCCCAACTGGGAGAGATGTGTTGGCTTCATAAGCCTATTCGGAGGCCATTCCACATTTTTTGCTCGAAAACCTTTTGGGTATGCATCTTACTATATCCCGACCAGTAAATGGATCTTTTAAAGATTTTAGTTTTACATGTTTGGATGGTGGTCGTTCCCCCCATAATTTTCCCTCCTCAATCCTTTTGGCCTTAATCCATCCTCTCAAGCCCTCGAAATCGCCTTCCCAGTCTCTGCCCAACACTGCCTTCAATTCGGGCTCCCCACCTCGATCCCTAATCTCCCAACCACCCGTGGATTCATCCTTCGAGGAGTCTGAGGATTAAATCATACAATATCAACTCCTCAACAGAAAAACCTCCATTCCCAACTCAGATCACAAAGGGTTGGGTCCAAATAAAGAGATTCAGAAAACAAAAAAGGGATGAGGTAGAAACTCCCATCTCTTCAAGGCACAATCCTAAGCACTGGTAGATATTCCCTCCGGATGACAAAAGTCAATTGTTGGGGTGCTTAGAGCAGCGCAAAACCTAGTAGGGGTTCTCCCATGAAACTTCTTACTTTCAATTGCAGGGGTTTGGCAAGTTCCCCAAAAAAATCCGCACTAAAAAGGTTGGTTTTGGAAAACCAACCAGATTTTGTTCTTTTACAAGAAACTCTAGCAGACGAAGACAAAATTACCAAAATTCTTTCCGCCCTCTTCCCAGGCTGGTATTTTCTAGGTCTGGATGCCAGAGGTAGGTTGGGGGGCTTAGTCATTGGATGGAGAGCTCGCAGCATCAAAATTTTAAAGTCATAGAAATTTGAATCAAGTTTATGATCAGAATCTGGACCAGGGGTCAAAATTTTGCTCAAAAATCAAAGTTCTCGGAATTGCCTCAAAACAAACAAGTGCATAGCCCTCGTCATCACGAACCCAACGCAACTCGAACGGGTTCAAACGGACGTCAGATGAGTGAGATAACGCGATCTGTTCGATTCGCCAAACAGGCAAAAAAACAAAATTGTTGACTGTACAGTCTGTACAGCTAACGTGGCATGTTCGTACGATGAGGTGGTAGTTGATGACATGTCAATGCTGAGTTGGTAGTTGGGTGAATCATTGGTGGACACGTGGCATCATTGTGGCGAATGGTTTGGTGCCACGTGGCCCAGGCATGGGCTGCCACGTGGCACCCCGTTTGTTTGGTAATGGTTGTTTGTTCAAAATATTATGGAGTCCATGGGATTCAAACCCCGGACCTCCACCTACCTCCAAAGTCTTGGAAAAGGCTACCCAACCGGCATGCCACCACTTGTGTCTTGTTATATATACCATTTTATATATATTTAAGATTGAATATGTGTATGGTTTGGGTGCGTCCGGGGCTGGGGCTTAGCCCCATCCCTCGGTTTCTATGCGTGCCATATGACCTGGCCATATGTAGGATCGCGTGCGTGGATTTTTCAACGGTTACAACACCACACGCCCCGCCACATGTCGTTCCCACAACGAATCTTGCAACCTAGCCCTTTTTGTGTGGGAAACGAGGTCACATGGACCATATGCCCAATGCCTATGCGGTTAGGGGGCTTAATTTCGTTAACCGTTCTACAGTTGCGCCTGTTTTTCAGTTATGTGCCGGTGCTATGTTTTAGCATGGAAATGAGCACGTGAGCTAGGTTGGACGCACAGAGGTGCATTTTGGCGAACCAGAGACAACAAGTTTGAAGGGGAAACTTCCAGGAAGCCTATCTTCTTCATTTTTTGGCCAAATGAGGTGCCGAAAAAGCCCAGCTAGGGGTTTTTGGATGTTCTGAATCCATTGGCACTATTTTCAAAGGCATTTGAAGACTTATTTTTCATGTTTTTCACCATTGAAGTTTCAGAGAGCTCCAGGGAGCTTGAAGCCCCCTTGATGAGGCCATGCTCAGATGAGCCCAAGTCTGTTTTCTGTGACTGAATAGTCAATTTTGGCTAATTGTTATGCTCTGAACACATTGAGATAGGTTTTAGAGGCATTTGAGGACTTTTACAGTTTTTTTTGCCACAAGAAAGCTTAGGGAAGCTTAAGGCCACATGTAGAAGAGGTCATGCCCGGATGAGCCATGATCCGTTTTCAGAGTTATATTAGTCATTTTTGGGGTTTTTATGTATTCTGAACCCAATGGTACAGTCAGTAAATCCACTGGAGTTGAGTAGCAACTTGTAAAATAATATTTGACAAACTAATCCTAGAGAGCCTAGTCCATTGATGGAGGCTCAAGGAGATGTAGCCGAGTTGGGGGTGAACTCCTTTATCATCTTGTTATTGTTGTGAGTTTGATGGTTTATTTGATGCAAGTTATGTTTTCTGTGTATTTATTTAAAACACATATTTAATCATTTAAAAGAAAATTTCCTCACACATGAACATTTAAAAGAAGATGCATAAACTTGGCACATAATTTATCTTGCATAACTAAGACATTGAGCAAGGTCCTGAAAAGTTTATTTTAATGAAGTAGAGGGTGCTTGCATAACAAAACAAGTCAGCCCCCTATTTTCAGATCAGTTTAGGGGGAGATTTTCTGGTGGAAGGGATTGGAAAGGAGCTTATAATAATTAATGTTTACGACCCTCATATAGATTGGAGCACTTTTTGGGTAAACCTACTTGGTAAAAATCTTTTGAAGAACGAGCTCCTAATTCTGGGGGGAGATCTCAATTTCTCCTTGGGGGAAGCTGAAATTTGGGGCCCCTCATCCCACCTAGAAAACCAAGCAGGTTTCTTCAGTCACCTCTTGGCCTCCAATGGACTTATTGATATAGCCCCCTTAAAACTGTTACCCACTTGGAGGAATATGAGGGTAGGGGAGGCTCATATTGCAAAAAGGTTGGATCATTTTTTGTTTGATCCAGATTTATGTAGGAACGCAACAAAATACACAAATAACCATGAATACAAAGATGCAACAAAAAAAACACTTTGTTTCATTAATATCAAAGAACTGAAATTTGTTTACAGACATAATAGAAATAAACTAGCTAGGGCGCTAGTAGCTTATCTCTGAGAAGAGATGTGGTGGCTACAGGCCTCTGAACTCTGTGTTCCAATGAGGCTCGAAGGCCTATCTATTATTGAGAAACAATGGAAACCATAAACATCCAAAAAACCTAACCCTAGGAGATGAAACGCCGGAATATGGGCCCAGTTGGGGTACATTGGTACATCAATTTCCCGGGGTCGTAACTTTGGCATATTATCTCCGTTTGATGCATATGATACATCATTAGAAAGATCTATCTGAGGACTACAATTGTTGGTAGAAAAATATTATGACTCTAATTATTGATCGGACCATGCCCAAAAAATGTCGTTTAGGGCCTCAAAACGGCTCTAGAAGTTTAAGACCTGAAAAATTGCCAAAAATAGTAAATTATGCTACAATTAAGGAAATTGAAAAACTGAAAGAAACAATGGTGGGAGTCCAAGTGGAATAGTCGGGTGGCCACCAATATCCACCTGGATCATTCCTTCGCCCTTAGGAAGCAATGGTCCCCATTGCGTTGAGTTCCTCCATGAGATGAGGAAACTTCTGTTGAACTTGGTCCCTAACGAGTTACGCAGACGCGCTTGCAAGCACGTCCGGTCACAGGATCTTCTCTTCTCTACTGGCTCGAAGAACACTAAGGCTCTTCTATTTCCCTATCGGGAAATCCGTACCCACAACAAACTCTCCACGGGATCTCCTCTTTACAATCAGGAGATTGGACTAAATCTCGCGATCTCGCGAGTTCGTGAGTCGGAGCTTCCGACTCTTCCTTTTCATTCTTGCGATACCCGAACCTACGATATGGGTATGGCTCCTTTCCTTGTCAGTGCCCTCCCCACATGCAACCATAAGCTAGGGATTAAATGTCAGCGCCTCTCGCAACTCGCACCTTCGTGAGTTCGTGAGTTGAACTCTCGTGCCCTCCTGTTACGATCTCCCGAGACACGATAGGTCAACGCCCGATTGACTCCTCCCTTGATGCTTTTCGCTACTCGCAACCTCGCAGGTTGAAGCATAGAGCCTCCACACTCTTATCCCGCGAATCCCCGAGATGCGAGAATTCAATGGAGTGTTGACTCCTTTCTCCAGGCAACGCGTGTCCACCCGTCAACCATGCAGGTCTCAACTTATGGCTCTGCAACGTGTCCACACGAGCCTCGGCTCTCGGCACTTCATGACATCTGATGTCGAAAGTGACCCCTCTCAACCTCCGAACCCCTGAATGCGCGATAGGCGATGGGGTTTCCAATCCAACGGTCCTCCTACGAACCAGATCCAACGACTATCCTTCTTCCTCGCTCCTCGCGTCTTCGCGACTTGGAGTACCTAATGCTTGGGCACTCACCCTGCTAAATTCTGAGTCCGCGAGATCTCTCGATCTCTGCCACCTGTCCTCCTCAGATGGACGGCTCCTGGTCTTCTCGCCACTTCACCGCCTCTCGTGTCCTCGCGCTTCGCGACCCTTGACACCAAGTTCTCATCCCTTCTACTCACGAAATCCCGACATACGATATGCCACCTGCCCACTTGTCGACTCCTGTGGCCCCACACCGTTCTCATAGTCGTGGGGATATCACGTATCGCAATATCGCGATTCCTGATGTAGTGTTTACGGGTCTTCTCCTTACGAAACCCCGATACATGATATTCGAGTAGCTCCAACAGTCTTCATGGCCCTGATCAATGGATCTGCTCCTCCTGAACTTTGAACCTTTTGGGAATACATCGCCGTATCTCCCCTGCACCTTCTTTAGATCTAATGGTCCACAGAACATCGTGAATCCTCCTTAGAAAATGCTGACCGTCCATCCTTCCTTGATGATCCCTATGAATGACCAAGCGTTCCTTCGTGGAATTCGTCCACCTGCGTACAACTTGCGACGCCTCTTATGAACTTTGTATCACAGCTTCCCCATGCCATCTTTCCACAAATTCGAAGGCCTATCCTTCCTGTGCTTTTCCACGACTCTACGTCTTCTTAGAAAGACCTCTTGCTCACACTCCTTGCGGCAACCTTCAAACACTTCCTAAGTGTTGAAGTCTTTTGACTCTGTACACTCCTGCCGCAGTAGTCCTTCGATACTTCACTCAGGTTCGCAACCCTGAGATTCTTACCCAGCACAGCTCCTGTGCCCAACTGCACCTTTGGGATGAATGGGAATGAAAGTTATCTCTATCTGAACCCTCTGTCAACGCACTCCTTGTGGACACTTCAACTGCACTCCTTGCAGGAATTCTCTGGCTCAAATAGAGAAACAATTGAAACTCATTCCCTCTTCCTTTCAGATTCCAAACTCAACATGAAATCACATACACAGCATATAAAGCAAATGTGTAACGGGAAGCAAACATTCATGAGCATATCAACATCAATATACAGAGAACAGATACAAAACCATGAATTTGAATGAAAGCTTTCTATTAATTCAAATGTCTGTACATGGGTGTTCTTACATAGCTCTCCGCATCTTCTATGCTCCAATGCTTCTAACTAATGATACAATACACAATGAGGGTGTCTATATCCCGTTTCCCTCTTGCGCTCTAGAAACTGTCTAATCTAGAATTAAATTCTGTCTAACTGCATTAACTATCTTAAATGCCTCCTACCTACTAAGGACAAGAGCTAAAGGCTCAAGGTACGATTACAATATACAAGTGCGCCTCTTCTTAAATGACTTCATTTAAGATTGCGCATCATCTTCAAGGAAATTTCAAAATTTGTGCTGGCTTGTCCAACTATCCAATTGCTTCCGCGCTGGCTCGCTTGATGTGGGAGATGCTCTTGCATCATACTCCCTCGCTTGAAAACTTTCATGGGCTCTTGTCCAAGAGCTCCTGCACGGTCTGTCCATGCTTCTATATTTATGCTTCAGTCTCCCAGCTGGCATCTTCAATTGGATGGTTCTTCCATTTGACCAGATACTCAAAGTATTGCTTTTGCCTGGTCCTCTTACTCACTCTCTTGTCCAGTATGCATTCCATCTGTGGCTTCTCTGCAACTGGCATCTGCTTCGTCCACGGGATCACTGGCTACTCATCTCCAGTCCCTATTCCTTCTGCTTTATATGGGTACAAATCTGAGACATTGAATATCGGAGAAATTCTGATCCCATCGGGTAATTCAATCTCATAAGCATTTGTCCCAAATTTTCTCAAGACCTTGCAGGGTCCGAATTTGTTCATCTTCAATTTATTGTATGTTCCTCTTGGGAACCTTTCTTTCCTCAAATGTGCTAGAACCAGATCACAAACCTCAAACTGAAGTTGTCTTCTATGCTGATCGGCTCTGCGTTTATATTCTTGGCTTGATTTCTGCAATCGCTCCTTCACCTAGCTGTGAAGTTCCTTCATCGCCTCTGCGAATTCTTCTGCACTAGCGCTCCTAGTCGCAGTCTGTTCTGAATCCCTCAGTTCAGAAATTCCTCTCGGTTGCATCCCATAGACAACTTCAAATGGACTCTGCCCTGTACTCCTGTTGACTGAGTCGTTATATGCAAACTCTGCCTGCGACAATATATTGTCCCAACTGCTGTGGTGCTCTGTCACCAAAGCTTCTCAGCAAATCTCCCAGACTTTTGTTTACTACTTCTGTCTGTCCATCCATTTGCGGATGGTAAGATGAACTAAACAACAAGTTAGTTCCCAGCTTCTTCCATAAGGTCCTCCAGAAATTCCCTATGAATTTCGTGTCTCTGTCCGAAACAATACTCCTCGGCAACCCATGAAGTCGAATGACCTCTTTGAAGAATAGGTTCGCAATGTGAGTTGCATCGCTGGTCTTCTGACATGGAATGAAGTGTTCCATTTTGGAAAATCTATCCACCACCACAAAGATCGAATCAAATCCTCTTTGCGTCCTTGGCAACCCCAATACAAAATCCGTGCTAATCGCATCCCCCGACCTTTCAGGTATGGGAAATGGTTGATAAAACCCTGCATTCTGCTTTCTTCCCTTCGAATGTTGGAAAACTCTGCATCTATCTACAAATCTCTTGACCTCTGATCGCATCCCTGGCCAAAAGTATGATTCTCTTAGCTTCGCGAATGTTTTGTCATGACCGAAATGTCTGGCCAATCCTCCACTGTGTTTCTCCTTCAACAAGTTCTCCCTCATGGAGCATTTTGGAATACACAGTTGATTGCCTCTGAACAATAATCCTTCCTGGATCATGTATTCGGCCCACTGGCTCTTATCCCTGAGAACTAGATTCTCAGCTACTTCATACGCCTCTCCATAATCTTGATCATTTGCGTACATGTTCCTGAGATCATCAAAACCCAATGTTTTGACTCTGAACTCCTGCAACAACAAACACTTCCTGCTCAAAGCATCAGCCACTTTGTTAGCAATACTAGAAATATGCTTAATCACAAAATGAAATTCTGCATATACTCAACCCATTTTGCATGTTTCTGATTCAACTTCTCCTGTTGAGTCACAAACTGCAGTGCATGATTATCATTGTATAAAACAAACTCTTTGGGTATCAAGTAATGCCTCCATTTCTTTAATGCATGTATGATAGCATAAAAATTCCTATCATACGTGGAGTTCTTCAATTTTTCTTCATTCAGCTTCTCGCTGAAGTATGCTATCGACCTGTCTTCTTGACTTAAGACTGCCCCTATTGCAAATCCACTTGCATCGCATTTCACCTGAAATGTATTTTGGAAATCCGGCAACACCAAAACTGGTTGTTTCGTAATCTTCCTCTTCAACAGATTAAAACGCTTCTCAGCCTCTTCTGTCCAGTGAAAAGATTTGTGTCTTTTCTTCACTGTGTCCATCATCGCTGCGCTAATTCCACTGAAATTCTTGATGAACTTCCGGTAGAAACTAGCCAATCCATGAAAACTTCTCACCTCAAATATGTTCTTCGGTGATGGCCAATTCTTGATTACCTCCACCTTATCTAGATCCATCCTCAAATCATTTGTAGAGATAACAAACGCCAAGTAAATGAGCTTTGTCTTCATGAACGAGGATTTCTTCATGTTAATCAACAACTTCTCCTACTGTAGCTTCTTCATCACAATAGCCAAATGCTTCAAATGTTCAGCCACTGATTTACTAAATATCAGTATGTCATCCAAATACACGATGACAAATTTTCCGATGAACTCCTTCAGGACTTCGTTCATGAACCTCATGAAGGTACTTGGCGCATTTGTTAAGACAAATGGCATAACAAGCCATTCATACAACCCTTCGTTTGTTTTGAATGCTGTCTTCCATTCATCACCTTCTCTCATGCGAATTTGGTGATAACCGCTTTTCAAATCAATCTTTGAAAAGTATTTTTCTCCACTTAAGCAATCCATCAGATCATCCATCCTTGGCAATGGAAATCTGTACCTGATGGTTATCTTATTAATCACCCTCAAGTCAGTACACATCCTCCAGCCTCCGTCTTTCTTCGGACTGAGTACTGTTGGAACAACACATGGACTCAAGCTTTCCCTGACTAACCCTTTGTCCAACAACTCCTGGACTTGCCTTTTAACTTCTTCATTCTCCCGCGGCGTCAATCTGTACTCGGCTTTGTTTGGAAAACTAGCCCCTGGTATGAGATCAATATGATGGCTCACACTCCTGATCGGTGGAAACAAACGAGGTAGTTCGTCCACTATGATGTCAGCGAACTCTTCCAGCAGTTCCTGAACCTCCTCTGGTAAATCATCCACTCTTGTGCTAGTCAGAACAATCTTCGGCTTTCTGACCACAATAAACTGTGGATCCTCCTTCTTCTCAACCTCTGTAAGAAGTTCCTTCCCACTCATGAGAAGTACTGTGTTGCTTACTTCCGGCTTCACCTCCTTATCTTTAATTGGAAGCAACATGTGTGTCCTCCCATTCTTCTCCAGGGTATATGTGTTCATTCGCCCATCATGAATCACATTTCTATCATATTTCCATGGTCTACCCAACAATAGATGACAAACATCCATAGGAATGACATCACATAAGATCTTATCATTATATCCTCCTATATTGAATTCAACCAAGCATTGTTTAGTGACAGTTACCCGGTGTCCCTTTTGTAGCCATGAAACTCTGTATGGGCTTGGATGATCAGTCGTCTCCAGCTCCAGCTTCTCTACCATCTCTGTAGATACGAGATTGTCCGTGCTACCACTGTCCACAATGACCTTGCATACCCTATCCTTGGTCTTGCAAGCGGTCCTGAAAAGTCTGGTCCTTTGGAATGAACTTTCCACCTCCTTCTCGGGTGTCAAAAGGACTTTTCGCATCATGAGCGATCTTCCGCCTTCATCGTCTTCTGCTTCAACATCCCGCCTCTGCGCTTCGGTGATGTGAGATTCTCCAACATCCTTCTTTTTCTCTGGACACTCGAATGACTTGTGCCCATTTTTCCCACATGTGAAGCATGTGATTACTCCACCTCTTCCTCTTCCTCTACCTCTAGTACGAGGAAAAGTGTTATTGTCAGCATAATCTCCTCTCTTCTCATTATGCTTCCCTCACTGTTCAACATATGGCCCTCTCTATGAGGTTCCACCTCTCTCAACTTTACCCTGAGGTTTCTTCCGTTCCTCCTTGGGTTTCTGGTTTCTTCCCTGGGCAATTGACTTGCCTCTGGGCTGGCTCTTGCCTCGGCCCCTCTAACTCTGCTTTCGGCTCAGCTTCTCTTCAGCTTTCAGAGCCATCTGATAAGCATCCTCCACCGTTCGGATGGTTACCATGCTCATCTCATCCTGGATATCATATCTCAGGCCATTCATGTATCTGGCAACCTTTTCATCATCGCTCTCCCGATGACCTGCTCTGATGTTCATTCTGTAGAATTCCTCAGTGTATTCTTTCACTGTCATCAGCTTCTGTCTCAGGTTCTGCATTCTCCTGAACAAAGTAATTTGATAGTCTCTGAGGATGAATTTCACTTTCATCTTCGCAATCATTCTGTCCCAGCTTTTGATCCTTTGCTTGCCCTTGCAGCGTCTGTCAGCTTGTATCTCATCCCACCACAATGATGCATGTCCTTTTAATCTCGTGACGACATGCTTGACCTTCTTATCTTCTTCAACATCTTCATAGTCGAAGTATGTGTTAAGAGCTCTAATCCAGTCTAGAAGCTCTTCTGCATCCAAGTTTCCCTCACAAACTGGAATTTCCATCTTTGCTCTTGCACCCATCCTGGCAATAGCTCTGATCAAACGCTCGTTTGATGCATCTTCGGCTGCAACTTCCTCTTCACGTTCAACCTCAGATTCATTTTTGGAATCACTCAGATCCCCTGCACTAGCTGTGCGTCTTTGCGTTGTCTCCATGTCTTCGAGTCTTGCTCGAAGATCACGCATTTGTCTCTCTATGGCTAGATCTTCCATCTGCCTGCCTCTTCGTCACGACATTTCCCTATCCTCTGGATCAGGTTACTGTCTATCTCTTCTCAGTGGCATGGTGAATTCTCCTCTTCTCTGCTACAAAAAGCAAAGAAGATTTTCTAAGCTCTGATACCAAACTGGCGCAGGCGCGCTCACAAGCACGTCCGCTCATAGGATCTTCTCTTCTCTACTGGCCCGAAGAACACTAAGGCTCTTCTATTTCCCTATCAGGAAATCTGTACCCACAACAAACTCTCCACGGGATCTCCTCTTTACAATCAGGAGATCGGACTAAATCTCGCGATCTCACGAGTTCGTGAGTCGGAGATTCCGACTCTTCCTTTTCAATCTTGCGATACCCAAAACCGTGATACGGGTATGGCTCCTTTCCTTGTCAGCGCCCTCCTCACATGCAACCATAGGCTAGGGCTTAAATGTCAGCGCCTCTTGCAACTCGCACCTTCATGAGTTCGTGAGTTGAACTCTCGTTCCCTCCTGTTACGATCTCCCGAGACGCGATAGGTCAATTCCCGGTTGACTCCTCCCTTGATGCTTTTCGCTACTCGCAACCTCGCAGGTTGAAGCGTCGAGCCTCCACACTCTTATCTCGTGAATCCTCGAGATGCGAGAATTCAACGGAGTGTTGAATCCTTTCTCTAGGCAACGCGTGTCCACCCATCAACCACGCGGGTCTCACCTTATGGCTTTGCCACGTGTCCACATGAGCCTCAACTCTCGACACTTCGCGACTTCTGATGTCGAAAGCGACCCCTCTCAACCTCCGAACCCCTGAATGCGCGATAGGCGATGGGGTTTCCAATCCAACGGTCCTCCTACAAACCAGATCCAATGGCTATCCTTCTTCCTCGCTCCTCGCTTCTTCACGACTTGGAGTACCTAATGCTTGGGCTCTCACCCTGCGAACTTCCGAGTCCGCGAGATCTCTCGATCTTTGCCACCTATCCTCCTTAGATGGATGACTCCTGGTCTTCTCGCCACTTCGCCGCCTCTCGTGTCCTCGCGCTTCGCAACCCTTGACACCAAGTTCTCAGCCCTTCTACTCACGAAATCCCGACATACGATATGCCACCTACCCACTTGCTGACTCCTGTGGCCCCACACCATTCTCGTAGTCATGGGGATATCATGTATCACAATATCGCGATTCCTGATGCAGTGTTTATGGGTCTTCTCCTTACAAAACCCCAATACACGATATTCGAGTAGATCCAACAGTCTTCATGGCCCTGATCAATGGCTTTGCTGCTCCTAAACTTTGAACCTTTTGGGAATACGTCGCTGTATCTCCCCTGCACCTTCTTTAGATCTAACGGTCCACGGAACGTCGCAAATCCTCCTTAGAAAATGCTGACCATCCGTCCTTCCTTGATGATCCCTACGAATGACCAAGCGTTCCTTCGTGGAATTCGTCCACCCGCGCACAACTTGCGATGCCTCTTATGAACTTTGTATCATAGCTTCCCCACGCTGTCTTTCCACAAATTCGAAGGCCTATCCTTCCTGTGCTTTTCCACGACTCTGCGTCTTCTTAGAAAGACCTCTTGCTCGCACTCCTTGCGGCAACCTTCAGACACTTCCTAAGTGTTGAAGTCTTTTGACTTTGCGCACTCCTGTAGCAGTAGTCCTTTGATACTTCACTCAGATTCGCAACCCTGAGATTCTTACTCGGCCTGCGCATTCCTTGCACGGCTCCTGTGCCCAACTGCACCTTTGGGATGAATGAGAATGAAAGTTATCTCTATCTGAACCCTCTGTCAACGCACTCCTTGTGGACACTTCAACTGCACTCCTTGCAGGAATTCTCTGGCTCAAATAAAGAAACAATTGAAACTCATTCCCTCTTCCTTTCAGATTCCAAACTCAACATGAAATCACATACACAACATATAAAGAAAATGTGTAACAGGAAGAAAACATTCATGAGCATATCAACATCAATATACAGAGAACATATACAAAACCATGAATTTGAATTAAAGATTTCTATTAATTCAAATGTCTGTACATGGGTGTTCTTACACAACTCTCTGCATATTCTATGCTCCGATGCTTCTAACTAATGATACAATACACAATGAGGGTGTCTATATCCCGTTTCCCTCTTGCGCTCTAGAAACTGTCTAATCTAGAATTAAATTCTGTCTAACTGCATTAACTATCTTAAATGCCTCCTACCTACTAAGGACGAGAGCTAAAGGCTCAAGGTCTGATTACAATATACAAGTGCGCCTCTTCTTAAATGACTTCATTTAAGATCGTGCATCATCTTCAAGGAAATTTCAAAATTTGTGCTGGCTTGTCCAGCTGTCCAATTGCTTCCGCGCTAGCTCGCTTGATGTGGGAGATGCTCCTGCATCAATGAGCCACTTGCCTTGGTGAAGGAGTTGGCCTATTTTGACTACTCGATATAGATGGATCCTCTACTGGCAGGTGTTCTTGATCTGTCTTTCCATAATCTGATCAATTGTGTCTTGTTCCATGCAGTTTGGGTTTAACTATGTTGGTGTGAGTTGTTCTGCCATGTTGGATGTGTCCAGTAGAGGTGGAAAGTAAGGTCAGAGGTGACCCACATTGAACACTAGGTGCAAACCAAGGAATGGTGGGATACTGAGCTCAAAGGAATTGTCCCCTACAACCTTGGTGATGGTGTATGGCCCATATCGAAGCAGGCGAATCTTGTGGTGGGGTCCAACGAGGCGCTCCTTCTTTAAATGTAGCCACACTTTGTCGCCCACCTGGAAGTTGTGTTGCACCTGATGTTGATCATGTCATTGCTTGTAATTAGCATTGGATCTGTCCAATATGTCATGAACCTGTTGGCGAATGTGTTGAATGCGCTCAATGAAGCTGTTCACTTTGGTAGCTTCAGACTGGACATGAGCCAAATCAACCTAAGTAGCTGCAAATGGTATGGCTTTGTCAATGGGACATAGTGGCTAGAATCCCAAGCCCAACTGAAAGGGGTTGTGGTCAGTTGAGGTGTGGAGGGCCCGATTATAGCTATGTTGTACATAGGTGAGGATCCCATCCCATGTTCACGGATGATTTGAGTTGTACATGCGTAAAATGTGTACGATCATCCTGTTAATGAACTCTGTCTGGCCATCAGTTTGGGGATGGAAAGCTGTGGACTTGGTGAACTTTGTGTCCAGCATTGACCAGAGGTTGGACCAAAATGTACTAAGGAACCTGTTGTCCCAATATGAGATGATAGACTGTGGAATCCCAAAGTGTACCCACACTCGTTCAAAGAATATTTTAGCAGTGGCTTCTGCTGTGATATTCTTATTGTAGGCCGCCATAATGGCCATCTTCGAGAATGTGTCGACGACCACGAAAACACAGTCATTGTCATTCTTAGTAGAAGGAAGGCCCAACATGTAATCCATGGAGATGGATTCCCAAGGTCGACTAGAGGTAGGTAGCAGAGTATAAAGGTGTTGCTTCTTGATGGTCGGTTTGACAATGGCGTAGGGAGTGTAGGATCTGATGTACTTCCCGACATCCTATCGAAGGTTTGGGAAATAGAAATAATTTTGCAGTACTGCCACTATTTTCTGAACCCTGAAATGCCCAATGACCCAACTATAGTGCGCTTCCCAAATCATCTTGGCATGATTGCTTGAAGGAACACAAAGGTGTCCCAGGTGACATAGTAGTGCATCCTGGAAGTGAAAATTTGGAACTCGGTTACCCTCCAAGAGTGTCTTGTATGTGTGGTTGAAATATGGATCGATCTTGTAGAGAAGCGGCCAATCAGAAGTCTCGTGCCCACAAGATTTTAGCACGGTGGTTATCGCCACGATCGATGGTCGGCTGAGGTAGTCTGCAACATTATTGGTGCTACCCTTCTTGTACTTGATGTTCAAATGAAACTGTTGCAGATATGTGGACCACTTCTAATGGCGATAGTTATACAACTTCCCTTATGTCTGTATGAACTGTAAGGGTCGGTGGTCTGTGTGGATGATTGTTTCCGTCCACAAAATGTAATGTTTCCACTGTCGGCAAGCCTACACAATGGAATACATTTCTTTGTCATAAGTGGGATACTTTCAGACAATGTCACACTGTGATATGCCACTAGATGCCCATGTTGAGTAAGAATTGCCCTAATAGCATAGTCAGAGGCATCTATCTCGATCTCAAATGGTTGTTGCAAGTCTGGTAATGTGAGCACTGGGGCGCAACATAGGTGATGTTTCAATTCTATGAATGCCTTCTATTGAGATTTCGACCAAAATAATTTTTCTTTCGCTCCTCCCTTGGTGACTTGACTCAAGGGCCAAGTGATATGAGAGAATCCCAACACGAACCTGCAGTAGAAATTAGCAAGACCCAGAAAGATGCGAAGCTTTGTTAGAGTGGTCGGGGCTGGCCAATCCCGGATGACTTGGATCTTGGTTGGATCCACATGCACCCCACGCTCATCAATAATGTATCCCAGATACTGAACCTAGGTCATGCCAAAAGTGCACTTCAACAAATTGGCACCTGTCGGATGTGGTGGAGGTGCTCTTCCCAAGTCTAGCTGAAGATCATGATGTCATCCAAGTACACTACTACAAATGAGTTGGTGAATGGCCACAAGATGTCTTCCATCAGCCTCATGAAGGTTGCAGGAGAATTTATCAACACGAAAGGCATGGCCAACCATTTGAAAAGGTCCTCCTTGGCTTTGAAGGAAGTCTTCCACACATCAGATGGTTCGATTGGTACCTAGTGATACCCGGACTTCAAGTCGATCTTGCTGAAATATTTTTCCCCTTTGAGTTGGTCCATAAGGTCATCAATTTGTGGGATCGGGTACCTATTCCGGACGATGATCTTGTTTAGCGCCTGATAGTCAATATAGAGTCTCCAAGTCCCATCCTTCTTCTGCACCAACACGATCAGGCTCCTACAAAGCGATGAACTTGGACGAATGTGACCTTTCTGCAACAACTCCTGAATCTATCGCTTGATTTCATCGTTCTCCAGAATAGAGTGCCGATAGATCGGTCCATAGGGCAGTGACGAACCTGGGGTCAAATCGATGGGGTGCTTGACCTGATAGTTTAGAGGCACCCTTGCGGGTGAGGTGAAGATGTCCCGATACTCCTCCACAACCTTGTCCATTCACTGTTGTCGTGTAGAGGAGGCTTGTCTGGAGGTCGTGGCCACAATCTTCTTCTTGTGATGAGGGTGGATCATCATGAAAACAAATTTCCTGGTTTTGGAAATGAGCTTATTACATTGTTTTACAGTAACCAAAGAGATAGTGATAGGCGGTGGTACCTCTGATATCCTGTACAAATTATTTCCCAAGGTAACAATAACAACGCGAGGCTGGGACTCATACACAACATGTCACTTCCACAAGTATGGTTGGCCTAATAATACATCATAAACATCAAGAGGAGCAATGTCACATAATACCTCATCGGTGAAGGGCTTGATGCTGTAGGGAAGGCAACATTGTTGGCTGATGCGAAGATCCCTTCCTTGGTGAAGCCACGTGATGGTGTACGATTGTGGGTGTGATGTGGTCGACAAGCCCAACTGCTTCAAGACCTCTACTAAAATGAGGTTCTTTTGACTCCCGCTGTCGATGATGAAATGTAGCAGGGACCCCTTTACCCACATCTAGGAGTGGAAGAGACACTCCTCCTCCTCTGGATATTCTAGTTCTTCCTTTTGGATCTTCGTGGTGGAAACGATGGCGTTGGGCTTTGCATTGATAATATGCTTCCCTTTGTCATTCCCCTTCTTGGGTTTTGATTCAGTGTCAGAGCATGCATATGATTCAGAAGCCCTCATCTCGGCCACCAGTGACTGTTTGGCCCGACACTCACTTGTGTTGTGAGTGGAGCTCTTATGGAACTCACACCACTTTCCCGTGTCCTTCTTCGGCTTTGCAGTGTTGTTATTTTCTTGCGACTTTGGCAAGTTGTCTTGAGAATCCATTCCTTGGATTTGTCCTTTGCTTTGCAGTTTGGGGGCACCTTTCGCTTGCTTTTGATTCACAAATCCAAAGTATCGCTTCTTCTGTTTGAATTTCTACTCAATCTTGGAAGCATACCGGTATGTCGTACCAAGTGAGGAGATGTTGATGAACTCCATTTCCTCTTGAATGTATCTATGTAGACAACTGTGGTACTTCAACACCAAACGTTTCTTCGAATCTTTGATACCCAACGTTGTGCACAGGGTATGGAATAGATTCGTCAGCTCATGCACATCTTGATCCCTTTGCTGCCGCAGCGTAGTCCATTGTATGTACTTGTCCTCATAACTCCCCACGGGATAATATTGTTCCTTTATGGCGTCTCAAAAATAATTCCAAGTGGGTATGGCCGAGAACAGGGAGGGTTCCTCCTCGTCCTTTTTCTCACAGTAGGTTTCCCACCAGTCCTTGACATGGGGGGCGACTTTGAGCAGTGAAAAAATAATCTTTTCCCGGTCGGAAAAGTCATGAACCAAGAAATTTCCTTCTAATAGATTCACCATCTATCTATGATGTCTGCATCTATTTGACCATCAAATATGGGAATGTCAAAGTTTACTTGTAACTTAAAAGGGGTTGCACCTCCAGAGTGGTTGTTGGATGCAGATGTGCCGCCAGTGGGCAATTGTTGAAGGATCTGGGCAAAGTTATCCATCATCGCATTCCTTTGTTTTTGAAGGGCCTCCTCGAGCAATATTTTGATAAGATATCCTGCTCCCTCATATTTCTTTTTATCCCCCATGGGTGGCCATCAGGGTTTGAGAGGCCGATGTTGCAAAGGTTCAACCAGATCAAGCCCTAACTCCTGATACCCCGACCTCATTGGGGACATGCAAAGAAGGATCTAGAAAGAGCAGACCGCTCTGATACCACTGATCCGGATTTATGCAAGAATGCAACAGAATACACAAATAACCACAAATACAAAGATGCAACAGAAATAACACTTCATTTCATTAATATCAAAGAACTGAAATTTGTTTACAGACATAATATAAATAAACTAGCTAGGGCGTTGGTAGCTTATATCTAAGAAGAGATGTGGCGGCTACAGGCCTCTGAACTCTGTGTTCCAATGAGGCTCGAAGGCCTATATATTATTGAGAAACAGTGGAAACCCTAAACATCCAAAAAACCTAACCCTACGAGATGAAACACCAAAACATGGGTCCCATCGGGGTAAATTGGTACATATATTTCCTGGGATTGTAACTTTGGCATACTATCTCCGTTTGACGCATATGATACATCGTTAGAAAGATCTATCCGACTACAATTGTTGGAAAAAATACATTAATAATGATAATTCTTAGCCAGACCATGCCCAAAAAACATCATTTAGGGCCTCAAAACGGCTTCGGAAGTTCAGGACCCGGAAAACTGCCAAAAATAGTAAATTGTGCTACAATTAAGGAAACTGGAAAACTGAAAGAAACAATGGTGGGTGTCCAAGTGGAATAGGCGAGTGGCCACCAATATCCACCTGGATCATTGATCTCTGAACCTTTAGCGATGCTTCCTTTCCAATTTTGTAAATGGATTGGTGGTGGAGGCGAATTAGATCATTCCCCAGTTTGGTTTGAAATGGAAGGAGGCCCCCAAAATCCATCAACCCATTTTAAATTCAACTCCTCTTGGTTGAAAGATGAAATATTTCAGCAGTTGGTTAAGTCAAATTGGATTAACATAAGGGATACAGAAGGAACTCTGACAGGTATCCAATTTGTGTCAATTCTTAAAAGAATAAAAGAATTGGCTATCCCTTGGGCAAAAGAAAAACAGAAAGTAGAGGAAGAAGAGCTCCAAAGCATTGAGGATCAACTGAGGCTAATACAAGAAGATTTGGAGGCAGGGTTCATGACATATTTGGCTCGCAAAAATATGAAAAGGTTAGAAGCCATGCATAGACTACTGCTGGCGGAACAAGAGGAAACATGGAGACTAAAAAGCAAAGCTATATGGCTAGAAAACGGAGATGAAAATACAATTTTTTTTCAAGCCTATGCAAAAGGGAGGAGAGTCGATAACACCATATGGAGATTAAAAGATTAGGAGGGAAGATCCATTACTTCCTTTGAAGGTCTAGCAAATATGGGCAAAAATCACTTTCAGTCTTTATTCAAAGCGGACAAGAATGTAAATATCACATAAATCATAATCGTGACTTTATATCTCCCAAGTTTTGTGAATGAACAAGGGAATCAAGATTTATTTGTCGAAGTCACAAAAATGGAGGGTAAAGAAACTCTACAAAGCTTCCAGAAGGATAAAATCCCTGGTCCAGATGGATGGACAATAGAATTCTTTAGGGGGTTTCTAGATCTAATGGAACAGATCTATTAAAAGTTATCGAGGAATCCCTTATCAATGGTAGAATCCATGGACCCTTCAATACTACTTTTATCACCCTCATTCCTAAGGTAAATGAGCCTCCTACTTTTGATGACTTCATGCCAATCTTGTTGTGTCATTGTATTTACAAAATTATTGCCAAAATCATAGCTCGTCGACTAAAGTCTTTTCTATCGGAGGCCATTTCCAAGGAACAATTTCGGTTTTTAGAAGGGCGACATATACATGAGGCAATAGAGGTAGCTCAAGAAGGTCTACATAGTCTAAAGACTACAAGATCAAAAGGAGCAATCCTAAAAATTGATCTCTCAAAAGCCTATGATACAGTGAACTGGGATTTTATCCGTCTTCTTCTTACTCAACTCAGTTTTCAAGTCCCATTTATGAAATGGGTGATAGCATGCATCTCTTTGGTCTCCTTTGCATTCCTCATCAATGGGGCAACCTCCCCCTTTTTCAGTTCAAAAAAGGGTCTGTGTCTAGGTTGTCTCTTGTCCCCCTTACTTTTCCTTCTAGTAGCCGAAGGACTGAGTAAAGCTATAGATTCAGCAGCCATGGCAGCGAATTTTCAAGGAATACTAGCTGCACCATGGATGAGGATCACTCATCTCTTATTTGTGGATGATGTCCTCCATTTTTGTAATGGGTGAGTTGGAGATGTAGAAATTCTGGATGACATTCTAACATTGTTCTGACTGGCCACAGGGATGATAATAAATGACCAAAAATCAACTATCACTACCTCTAAAATGGATGGAGAGGAAATGGAAGTATATCAAAGATTGTTTCCCTTCACTCTTCAGGATATTTTAGAAGGTCTAAACTACTTGGGTTTTCAGTTAAAATCGAATAGTTATAGGAAAGAATATTGGAAATGGTTGATAACTAAATTAAAGAAAAGATTAAATGTATGGATCTTTAGATGGTTATCTAGAGTAGGTAGACTCACTCTGACCAAATCCATATTGGAATCCATACCATTTTATTGGATGTCGCTAGCATGGATTCCCAAAGGGGTGCTAGAAAAAATCAGAAGGATCTGTGCTTGTTTCATTTGGTCTGGGACTGGAGATAAGTATACTCAGCCATGGGCAAAGTGGGAAAGTATAGCAATGCCAAAATATTTGGGAGGTTGGGGGCCCAATTTTTTTTTATTGTTTTCCAAGGCCATTGCAACAAAGTCTTGCTAGAGGCTCATTTCAGTATCTAGTCTGTGGTCTCTTGTAGTCTCACAAAAATATATCTACCCAACTTCGATTGAAGATTGGATCAGAAACCCAAACAAATCTACAACAAATGGTTCGATTATTTGGAAAGCGATGATCTCCTTGTTCTCAGTGGTCGGGGACAATCTTGCATGGAGGGTGGGTAAAGGAAATCATCTTCGTATTATAGCTGATCCCTGGCCAGGGTGTGGGAATTCTCATATTCTTCTGGAAGACCTAATTGACCAGCTTCACAAGAAAGGTATCTTCTACCTCTCTCAGCTAACTGATCCTCTTACAACAAATTTATGGAATCAAGGATGGAAAATGATACTTTTCTAGGATTAAACAAGATTTATGTAGATATGATGAGAAGATATATTGTAGGACTTAGAAGAGGACATATTATATTCACATATAGGGAAGATGAATTAGTGTGGCAAAAATACCCCATAGGCTTCTATACTCCAAAAGAAGGATACATAGCTCTGAATATAGATCCCTTACAACAAATTCCCAAATGGTGGTGGACGGGCCTTTGGAAGATGAAATGCCCTCAAAAAGCCAAAATATTTATGTGGGAAGCCTTGAACAATTGAATCCCAACTTGGGAAATACTGAATAAGCATAAGATAGAAGGTCCAGGGAGATGCGCTCTTTGTAAAAATGCAAATGAATCCACCTTCCATATCCTCATCACATGTCCTTTCACCATGAAAGTGTGGATAGAAACATCCAGTAGTCTTAGGAAAAACTGCATATGGAATGGATATTCTTTGGAGCTGGCTTGGAAGAACTGGACATGTGACCCAAGAAATAAGGAGATAAAATCTCTCCCACTCTTAATAAGTTGGGGAATCTGGCTAGCAAGGAATGCAAGAATTTTTAAGGGAAAAGCTTCAATTCTAGAAGTAATCGTAGCACAATGACTATCAATCCTATCACATTTTCCCCAATCCAAAGATGCACCAGTGTTATGGGTAAGGAAACAAGAGGTGATAGACTCATCAAAACCTTGGGCATTTTTCGATGGAGCCTCTCAGAACTCCAATTGTGGAGGAGGAGCTATTCTATATTTATTAGACAACCATTGTTTTCATTTAAAAATGGGATTGGGCAGGGGGACAAACAACTATGATGAACTCATGGCGTTGAAGCTCTTACTTCTTTTCACCAGAGAAAAAGGATACAACAAATTCAATTTTTCGGGGACTCTATGAATGTCATTAATTGGACAAGAAAACATCAAACTTGTCACAATATTTTTCTTTGTCCTATTCTGGAGGAAATCTTTAGTCCGTTGGACACTTTTGATACTGTGGTTATCTCTCATGTATATAGGGACATGAACTTGGTAGCGGATTCGTTGTCCAAAGAGGGATTGCTACTCTCTCGGGGAAAATGGCACATTACTGGAACAAAAGGGGAAGACACAAATGCCTTTTATCATAGGCCCTTTATAAAAGATCAAGGGCACTTGTAGGATTGAATACAGTTTGACAGACAAAAATCCTCTTGCAAGAAGTTTTGATCAACGCTATTTTTCTCTATTTCGGCCTTTTCATGGATACTTTTCTCTTTTTTCTACATAACATTTTGTTCATAAAGGTTATTATACATAAGCACTACTGTGGTTGGACATTATGAACATATATCAGATACCAATAGAGGGTAGCCAGAAACCACAAAGGTTGTGTTTTTATTTATGTATATAAAGAACTCATATTATGTAGATAGTATATGTCCACCTTGTTCTGGGTGTGATTTTGTAATCTGCAATGGTAGACAAGTCAATGCGGGCTTTCAACAGCCAAATACTTTCCTGGTTCTTACACACACTTTTGATGTGTTGTGCTCCGGAAGAACCTACAAAATATAATTTTGTCTCTTACAAGGAATAAAATTACGTTTTTTTCTAAGGAAAAAAATAGTTATATATATATATATATATATATATATATATATATATATATAATTAATTTTTTTTTTTTTTTTTTTTT
>ML787153.1:211156-250460 GCA_009831015.1 Picea engelmannii
CTAAGTGCTTATGTTTGTTTGACTATCCCCTTTATAAGTTGAGGGGTCTAAGTGGTGCAGTATTTAGAGCATGCATAACATCATTCTTGAGAAGGAAAATGACTTTCCCCACATCCAAAAACCTTACAATGTGAAATTTAGTTAAGATGCGCGGCCTCCAGTGTAGACAGAGGCGCATATGGCGCATGCGCGCTGAAAGTATTGAGAACTAAAGTGCATGCGTGCAGAGAGAATGTTGCGCAGGCGCATGCGCTCAAGATGCACGTCTGTGGAGTGTAATACCCGCGCGCCTGTGACAAGTGACCGAGAAAGAAAATGCGGATGGATTTCTCTCAATTCTCCTGCGAATTGACTAGTTAGCAGGTCAGCGGAGGCCGGTTTGTGTCCCTGCAAGTTAATAAAACCAAAAGGAAAGCAAAATAAACCCAAATGAGGGAGGAATTGATACCTAAGTCCCCAGCGGAGTCGCCAGTCTGTTCACACCCAATTCGTCACCTAGTGAGCAAATCGAGGGTGCTTACACGCCCTGTTGGGTCTTGCAGAGCGTGACAACTGTGGAGGAAAGGGTTAGAGGAAACAAAGCAAACTACAAGCAATATTTAAACAAAAACAAACTAAAACTGTAAACATACGGATAAAGAAACAATAAACACAAGAAATACACCGATATCACCAATGGTTTTGAGCTAGTCCATTGATGAAATCAGAGCACGATGAAGGAAGGGAACTGTGGTTCCTTCTTCCCCCAAAGGAAGGCTCTTGAAGGCCCTCACAAACTTACTTTCCTTACAATGCGAAGAAATGAGACTGATGGTGAAAGAACTCCCAGCACATCCGCTCAATGGATAGGCAAATGGCTCTATGAGATGTTGCCAATGTGTTACCGTCAAAGAATGAGCCCTTGACAATCTTAGCAGCATAACAATACCTGGAATTCCTTGCGAAAACAATGTTCCTTCATGGATTTTTATAGCAGATCACCGGGCGATTATGTAACCTCTTCAAAGTGTGAAAAGGGGCTCTTTAGGGCTTCATTAGGTCATTAATCCGCCTACCCTGCGGATTCAGCTAGGATTTGGGAGTCAAATCAGATTGGGAGCTGGTCCGTAAGTGGTTGAGAGGCCGGAAAATTCAATAAATGCGCCATTTTAGCAGGTGCATGGATTTTGTCGTTGACAGCCGCGCGTCGTGCGCGCATGCGCGCCGAGTATGTTCTTGTCCTGCGCATGTGCACGCACACCAAACTACTATGAAGCGCCCTTCAATTTTTGGTTACTTTGTATAGTTTCTGACCCTTCTGGAATGCTGTGAAATTAATTCAGTGCCATGAATGACTTCATTGCTATTTTGATGATGCGGAGTTCTTGTCGCCATGTGCGGACGCAATTTCAGTGATAACACTAGGAATTAATTTTTAGACATTCCAATTCTTTTCCTCAGAGATGAATCACCCATCCCATGAGTCACTCATCACCTCCGAGTTCCTTTCTTTTCTTTTGAAACTATCAACACCTCTCTACCTTAGATGCTATGGAGTCCTCCTTAACTCCCTGTGCATGCCAATGACATTATTCATGTGAGAATCCCTATTGATATGCCTTTGAAAGTCATTCAGACTTTGTAAAAACTAAATACTAATTTGGCTTCACTCTTACTGACCCCTTTATCAAATTTTCATTACATGCTTTGTAGCTCTACACTTCTCTTTGCAACTCTTCATTGCCTCACCTAACTCTATAAGCTCTACCTTGCTTCCATGTCCATTAGACCATGGAATTGCAATCTATAATAAACCCACATACTATTTATTGAAAATATTATCTTCTTGTTAATGATACCTTGACACAACATTATTTGCTTGAGTGTTCCCCCTCTTATTAACAATATCATGTTATTGAAAGTTTAGCCCCTTTTTACATTAACAGGTTGTTGCACTTCCGAATGTTCCTCAATTCCTTTGCATGGGCATCATCATGATAATCAACACTCTTTCTAACCCAATACTCACCTTTGGCAAGTACCTCTAACATCTGAAAATGTTTTTCCAAAATTGACCTTATTTGGAAGATCTTCATTTTGAACAACTGCATGGTTCTGAGAGTCTATTTATGTTTTTTCCTGTAGATTTATAACACAAACAATTTCTTCATAGGAGAATCTCAATATGTCATGTTTCCTCTAGATTACCTTTCCAATGGTTGTACTCCTGCCATGTTCTAATTTTGACACTAAAAGTGATGTCCCTTTGAAATCAATTGCACCCTTTTTGCACCTATTTCATTGGTACAATAAATATTAGAGGCTAACTTTTGCCACATGTAGAAGAAAATATGACAAGAACCAAGAATTTTTTTATATCAGGCATTGATAGTGTTATTGATCGTGATTACACAACAACTCTCAGATTCGGGATCTGACACTCCATCCAACTTTTGCATAAATCTAGATTTGGCATTTTTGTCCTTTTGCATTTCCTCCATTTTTTTTTTAGAATTTAAAGCGAAAAACTGCAATCTCCCAAATGGAGAAAAAATGACAAAAACTCCCTTAAGAAAAATGATCTAGATTATTGATTAGATAAAATGTCGATTAAATAATTTTTTCTAGACTGGTGATGTGGGGTTCCTTTTCCTCCAAAGATTTTAGAAATCCCCAAAATGCGCCTGATAATACTAGATTTTTCCCTATTTGAGCATCTCCACACCAAATCCTTTTGAATTTTTCCAATATCCCAAATGGGTATCTTCATGCCTATTTTTTGAGTTTTCTATAAAAAATTCACCTTTATTTGGGCCCTAATTACTAAGTACGATCTAGACTTTCAAAAGTCATTATTTCACATTTTTCAAAACAATTGAAGCAAAATTAGCCAATGGCACTCACTGGCAGTCTTGTAGCCCTCGTCATTGTGGACATACCCCTTAAATTTCATCTAAAACTAAGTTGAAATGCTCCTTTTATGGCTAAAACAATTTTTTTGGCTCCAGATTTTTATTTTTAAATTGTCTATTTTTTCCTTCCCTTTTATCCTTCTCTTTCTCTCTCCTCTTATTCTCTCTTTTTCTTTTCTTTCTCTTCTTATCTTCTCTTTCTTTTCTTCTTTCTTTTCCATGTGTCAATGATTTGGAACCTTTCTTCCTCGCCGATACTATCTCCTTTATTGGTGAGTTGGGATCTTTCTATCTCCCCGATACACACCCTTTATCGATGATGAAAGTTCTTTCTCCCTCGTCAATACACTCCTTTATTAGTGATGAAATATTTTTCTCCCCCTTCAATACACTTCTTTATCAACAACGAAATATCTTTCTCCCTTTCTGGTACACTTCTTTATAGGTGATGGAAGATCTTTCTTTGTCGTCGATGTTTCAACAACATGACATCTTCTTTCCTCGTCGACGTTTCGACACAAAATCCTCTTTCCTTGTCGACATTTCGATGCAAGATTTTCTTTCCTCGCCGATGTTTCAGTGAAATATCTCATTTCTTCGCTGAAACACTCATTTATTGGAAGCTCCAAAATATCTTTCTTCGTCGACACACGGTATTGACATCTTCTAAATATCTTCATTCATCGACATACCGACGTAATATCTTCTTTCCTCCCCAACATTTTAGTGACTTATCTTCTTTCCTCATTGATGTTTCAGTGACTTATCTTCTTTCCTCACAAAAACACTCATTTTTCAGTGACTTGGAAAGATCTTTTTCCATCGATCTGTTAGCGGAAGATTTACTTTCTCCGTCGACACACACTGTATCAATGATAACAAACCATTCCAACACTTAGTCAATTTTCAGGTTTTTTGAGCTCACGGAATTGCAAACTCGCCACTGTCATGAACCGACCTACCTGATTCCCTGGGCCAAACTCAACCACTCCAAGTTGCATTCGACCTCTTAATGGTCAAACCAACCTCTGCAATCAAACATAAAAAAATGATCCAAATACCATAAATGAATAAAAATGGGGATTTCGACCCCTCATCCTCTACCGGGAGAGCTTCAAATTTTTCCCTGATACCCTATGTAGCTACCACAAATTTGGCCATTTAGGCCTCTAGGATCAAAACCCACCTATTGGATTCTAATTTTCAACATCCCTGTGTCAATTTTTAGTTAAAATTCCCCCAAAAATGGGGGATATTGTTCAATTCCAGAAATTTCCCCAACTAGAACACAGGTAGAAACTTAATTTTTGTTGTAGGAGACCCCTGCAATCATGGTGTTGCAACCTATTCTCTCATACCAATTCTACAGAACCCTTCGTGCTAAACCCATTTAATTTTTTTCTTGGACACAATAAAATCAACATGCAACACACTAATTTATCCATGCATTTAAAAAAAATTAAAAAAAGTGAATGCAACCATTTAGAAAACACAACAACATAAAAAAAATGCATTACATAGTGGAATAAACCATCATAAAAGAGAATAGAGACTTATCTTTAAATTTCTTAACCAACTAGCTACATACATGGGATGTTCCTTCTATCCATAGGTTTGTTTTTCATTTTCTCTCAACAACAAGCCACCCCCGAGTTGAGGCTATGGGTCCACAAGGAGGTCCGACCCTCTTGGATATCCACTCTCCACATTCAACAACCCAAAACCCAATTTCTACTCCAACAACACTTCCAATCCACTAACTCTCTTCCCCTCACCCCGCAAAACCCAAGGAATGAGATCCCCCTTCTCTTCCACGCAATCCCTCGAGCCTTCCCACTTCCTTCCAAGGATCCAACACACGGTTGGATAGGAAATATCATAGCTGGGGACTCCAATAACTCTCAACTACTTCAGGAGTGCTCACAAACACCTTCTCAAGGCTCTTGAGTAATTTCCTCAACATGAAATATCAAATACATGCATACAACCTTGCTCTTGGCACAAAAATCAACCCTCTCATTGTTGCTCTCAAACACAACATGTCTGGTGCTATTTCCCAACACTCAATTCCTCTCTTGCTCTCCAAAATCAACAAGTAAGAACTATCTCAATAACCCATTCAAATTTCCTTTTCTTCTCATGCAAGCTTGACTCTCACATTTCCCAAAAACTAGTTGTACTCAGCCCATGCTTTCATAAATTGGTGAGTTGAAATTTTCCACCAACCACTCCTACATGAATTTAATAGCTCTTTTGATAATTCTAAGAAGATAAACATTACAATGAAATGAATTGAATTAATAGAAATGGGTAACCCCTTGGACCCCTCTTCAGTCCCCTCTCTCGTGGAATCATATCCCCATGTTGTTACTGTCCCTCTCTTACTGCAACTAACAATTAATATTTTTAGTAATTATTTCAACGTACAAAATACATATTTCAGCCCTTGGCCATATTAATCAGTACATGCTCCTCGACCCAACATACCTGCTCACTAGCCTAAATCACATGTACACAATTACATTATAATTTGCAGGGATTAAAATCGGGGATATTATAGGGACTACTCTCCATGCACTTGGACTACCTATGGCATGCCATCATAGATATTGGAGCGCTCTGCATTTTCACACATTTGGAGGCACATGTCACTCATTTTGATGATGCATCCACCTTGGAGAATGAATTACTTAGCCATTGGAGCTCTTACTTGGCACATGTAGAGCTTCTTGGGCCTCCCTTGACTTGAGGATATGGTTGAAATGCTTTGAGTAGGAATTTATGCCTTGGAGACCTCCCATATAGATGTTGGAGATTATTTTATGTAATTTTCCCCTCTTTTGAGCCTCCCACGTGCCACATGTATGGGTCTTCCCCGTCTTGAGCTAGCCATTGGCACATTTGGTTGATCTCCCTTCATTAGAGAGGTATCTAGGGGTGGTTACCTTGCATTAGGGAGGGATGTTGGGCTCCCTTGACCATTCTATCGGTGTACCTCCCTCTCTTGGGGGGATGTACATGTGGCACATCTACCTTTATATTTTAGTATTACTTGAATTGGTCTTCATAGTTAGTTGGAAGACTAGTATTTTGTGAGATCTCCTAGGCTAGATGTAAGGAGATGAAAATATTATTGTAATAAGAGGGTTGATGAATCCTCCTCTATAAAAAATTCTGCCCCCCCTCTCATTTCAATTATTTTGTTTTTTTGGCTATTAAGATTGCAAATTTGTTAAATATCTACATATTGAGGCATTTTGGGGTCAATTATTAAATCACTTCTATCTTGGTTTCTATTTGATGCATAAAGATTGATTGTGAATGCTCAAGTCTTCTACAAGTTGTAATAAATATAAATAAATAATAAGTAATAGTGAAAACACATGTCTTAACAAAAGGACATGTCTCTTAGTGAAAAGGCTACCCTGCTTAGGTATGTATATGGGCCCCTCATTTGTAATCATCATTCTACTATCACATCATTTTTTCTTATACATTTATTTAATATATTATTTTATCCTAAATGGATTTCTTTATACTTTTCTAGATATTTTGGATATTCCGTGTATGAACCAACTTGGTTCATTGCATTGGGTGTCAGAGCAAGGTCTAATCCCGACCTTTGGCGACCAAACCCTTGGTCAAAATTTTATTACCCCTGGCACCATCACTGTAGGATTTTGGCCATTTTATCTAGCCATTGAAAACAACAACAACAACAACAACAACAACAACAACAACAAAAAAACAAAAACCAATGAGTACTAGCAAAAAAAAAGAAGGTACTGGAAGATTATTCTGCCGCCAAGTGTTTAAAGCAACAACCATTTATATATGGGTTGAGTACCCAAAACTCGGTGGCTGCTAACTATTGCTTAAGAGTCAATGAAGAAAGAGAATAAGTGAGTGGGCATTGGTGCATAATTGCCACCACACCAACCACAAAGTCATTTGTATCCATTTAATTAGTCGCGATGGTTAGAATATTTGCACTCAAAGGTTAAACCCAAAAATTCATGACCTTAATATCCCACCATCTTTGAGAAATCATACGCATTATTGTGGAGATTAAGTTATGTTTGAATGATAAACTATAAGTTCCAACCTAAATAATCCACCATATAAATTGTTGTATAAGGTGCATTGAGAAGATAAAGTAAAGTCATACAACCTTTCCTTTTCGCATATTTTCCTGGGAATTATAAAAAATAGTTATATAGGTTAAAGGAGAGAACTAGCTAGTCATACTATAAAATATAGTAGTCCTAAAACATGAAATCAATTAACATATCTAGGGTGCATGGGGTTCATAAGACCGTGGGTCTGTAGATTGCAATGGCTCTTTTCCTTTTTTTGGTTGCATCTGCCTGTCAATGTCCTATGCAATGATTAGATTGGTTGATCCAGATTATTTTCGGAATGAAATGAAAGCAGTGATATTATAATGAAATACACATAAAAATGGCCAAAAACAAAGAAATACAACAAACATGATTTCTATTAATGAAAGAAATGTACATAGACTGTAAAAATACAGAGTGCAAGACTCGCTAGAATGGTGGCAAATTTATCTTCGAGAAGCGATGTGACAACTATGCTCATTCACAAGAAGATGATTACAATGAGGCTATGAAGGAATTTGTATGATAAATATGAATTCCTAAACCCTAGACATCCAAAAACCTAACCCTAGGAGATGAAGCGACAAAAGTCACGTGGGCTCCGTAAGGGCGAGTTAGTACATTAACTTCCCGAGGTTGTAACTTTTGCATACGATTTCTGTTTTAGGCGTGTAATAGCCCGTTGGAAAAGTATTTTAGAGAACTACACATTATGCTATAAAAATTCGACTTAGTCTATAGTTTGAATGTGGAAATTTAAGAAAACACTGCTTAGATACCCAAAACGACCCTGGAAGTACATAAAGATGTATTGACATGAAAACTTAAAAAATAATCCAGTTGGAATAGGTGGGTGATCCGGGGCAGGATCTTTTATAATTATGGTTGAGTTTTAAACTTGCATGAATATTTTAACCATTTGAGAATTTAACGAAAGAATGAGGAAAGAAGAGGATTATATCAGTCAAATACACATATGCAGATCTGAAAACAGTAATGAACAGCAAACCATAAGAACGCAGGTTGATAACGGAGTTCGGCACAATGTTTGCCTACGTCTCCGGGCCTTTTTCATGTGGGGGAGGCTTCTTTATTTCTGATCAAGTGCTCAAAATTACATCTCAGCAATTCCCAAAGGCTACAAGACTGATCTGGTCTTGTTGTCCCAGATCTCAAGAACCCAATGCAAGAAACGGCACGCAAATCTAATGCTCCAAGCTCCCAGAAACGATCCGACAGCGTTTCCACCTCAAGGGCTTCCCTGCAACAAATTGTCTTTGGCTTGGCTTTCCAACAGCATAACTCTGCAAATCTGACTGTCCATTGGCCTCAAACAGGCCTGGTTTATATAGAAATGGAGTTGGTTTCTCATCCCCAACTTCCTCCAAGAATCTGGCCTCCAAAAAAGCCCAATATCCCCCAAAAATGGAAGAAATCAGCTAAAAATAGCTTATTTAATTATAAAACAACCAAATACTTAACCAAAACCCACTTTATGCCATATATTGGGCTCTTAGCCCCCAAAGGATGGGCGCGGCCCCCTTTACGCGGTCACATCACCGACCATGTGGCCACGCGCTATAGCGCGGGCCACTCCACTCTAGCACCTGTTCCCGGAATTTTCGGTCACGTGGTATTATCCATAGGACCCGGCGCTTGTATTGACTGGTGGTTATAACCCCCGCGCTGATAGAACGGTCCCGTGCCAAGTCATATGGCCACGGCCATAATATTTACAACCACTGCGCGTCCCGTGTATTGTGGTTATGTGGTATAGTGGCATGTGTCCACGGCTATAACAACTCCCCGCATATCGGTGGTAGCCCCGAGTGCATAGCCTATGGTTATGGTTATATAATGTGCCGAGGGTCGGGGCTAAGCCCTGGCCCTTTTTCCCGCCGACTGAACTCAAATATAAATTTAAAAATAATTTATGCCGTTTGTTAAACAAACAACACCCGCCGACGCCGTGGCTAGCCCAGCGCTGCCGGTCCGTTACCCTTCCGGAGGTCCTGCGTTCGAATCCGGCGAAACACAAATTTTAACGTATAACCAACGACCAATGATGGGGTGCCACGTGGCATCCCAGGATTGGGCCATGTGGCACCCTTTTCAACCAATGAAATTATGCCACGTGTCAAGACGCTATTCGCCCACGGCTGCCGCCACGTGTCTGACACATCATCCGCCGTACTGCCGAGTCATGTGCCGCGTGTCTGCCCCGTCAGCGTGCCACGTCAGTAGCTGATGTCACCCTGCCACGTGTCACCCTGTGAGTGGTGACACGTGTCACATTTTTACTGGTCCAAACGTACCTCGAAAACGCCAAATCCGAGTGACACGTGGCGCGTCCTGGTGACGCCACGTGTCCTTCCGTACGGTCTGCCACGTGTCGCGTCCCCAAGATGCCACGTGTCGTCATCTTCGTCTACCACGTGTCGCCTTCTGGTTGGCCCACGTCAGCTGTACGGCCCTGCCACGTCAGCTGTACAGACTGACACGTGTCTGTACGGACTGTACGGACAGGTACAGTCAGCATCCAAAATTTTGCCTGTTTGGCTTTTCGGACAGAACGCGATATCTTCCTCATACGGACTCTGTTTGCGATAAAAATTATACCACCGGAATCAGGAAGACGAGACGGACGCAATGGCACAGGTTTCGTCTGATTCCGAGCACTTTCATTTTTGAGCATTTTTCAAGCCCTATCAGGCTTCTGGATCTGTTTTCAGATCAGTGGGAGACCACCAATATCTACCTGAATGTTGTGTAGGGCTTCAAGATAGCCCCATAAGTGCATAACCCACAATTACAAAGAAATGTCCCCACTATAGAAACACATGCTGAACTAAAAACTGTTAAGATGAGCCAGTTGGAATTTGGAATAGGTGGGTGGCCACCAATATCCTCCTGGATCAATCCTCCCCCTTAGGAAGAAATGGTATCCATTACGTTGAGTGACCGGGGAAGAGGGGAAAGAATTTTTCGAATCTGAATCTTGGTGAGTTGTGTTCCTTGTTGGAGAAGTTGCACTGCTTGGTTTGCGGAAGGCTGTCACGAACCTGTTGCTGGCGGGGTTGAATCTGTTCCACCAACCGGTTGTCTCTGGGCTTGACGGGGCATTGTGTAGGCACCATTGTAGATGAACACACAATATCTTATTTCTCTTTTTCAATATGCTTCTGCTGGATAGGAGGTGTTGATGCTGCAGTGGTTGTAGTGGCCTTCTGTGCATCCTTTGAAAAGATTGCGAGGATGATGAATTTTGCAGTATGAGAGATTACCTTGCAGCACTGTTTTGGTGGAACAGTAGTTGGAACTACCTCTGGTATCTTGTAGAGTTGACCCCCTAGAGTAATAGTGACACTATGAGGTCGAGAATCATAAACATCATGATGTTTCCACATATATGGTTGGCCCAAAACAACATCACAGACATCAAGAGGGGAAACACCACACACTACTTCATCCTTGAAGGGATGGATGCCATAGGATAGATGACACAGTTGGTTGACACAAAGATCTTGTCCCTGGTGAAGCCACCCAATGTTCTATGGCTGCGGGTGGGGTGTTGTCGACAACCCCAACTGTTTGACAACCTCAGTTGAGATGAGGCTATTCTGGCTACCGCTATCAACAATGAAATGTAATGGGGTCCCCTTCACCCACATTTGTGATTGGAAGAGGCACTCCCCCTCTTCAAGATCTAATGGTTCTTCTAGTTGAATTGTTGCAGTCACAACAATAACAATGGGGTTTGCATCAATGATATGTCTATTTTCAATATTTTCTGGATCAGATTCTAAATCAAGGTTCAAATCCTTGTCTTCGACCTCGACCACCAATGAATTTTTTGAGCGACATTCATCGATGTTGTGCTAGTGGAGTTTTTGGAATTCACACCACTTCCTAATGTCATTCTTCATCTTTCCTTTACCCTTGTTTTCCCGTGTCTTGGACTGGTTTTCTGGAGGTTGTTGGTTAGGGTTGTCTTTACCATGCTTTGGTTGTTCCGGATTTGTAGATCCGAACTCCCATTTGTTCTAGTGTCTAAATTTCTTCTCTATTTAGACAACATATCGATAGGCAACTCCCAATGATGAGATGTTTAGGAAATCCATTTCAGTTTGGATGTACCTATGCAGAGCCCCACAATATTTCAGAACCATATGTCGCTCAAAGTCTTTGATACCGAGCTTGGTGTGTAAGGTATGGAAAGCATTTGTGAACTCTGACATTGTTTGGCTCATCTCTTGCCACAATGTGGTCCATCTCATGTACAAGTCTTCATAGTTATCAACATGGTAGTATTGTTCCTTGACCACATCCACAAAATATTCCCAAGTGGGTTCAACCCTATATATTCCAGATTCCTCTGTGGAAATTTGCTCCTAGTAAGTTTCCCACCAATGTTTGACATGGGGGATATCCTTGAGGAGTGCGAAGGTGATATTTTACCTATCGAAAAAATTGTAAACAACGAAAAAACCTTCTATCAGATTTAACCATTTTTCTAAGGAATCTGCATCTATCTGACCTTCAAATACATGAATATCAAAATAAATTGTACCTTGAAGGTGTTGATATTATGGTATTTGCGGGAGGTATTAACCTCCACGTGTAACCCTGACAAGAATATAATATTCCAGGAAGCAAGAAGAAACCCTAAAGCATTGGAAATAACCCTAGAAGGCAAGTCGACTAAAGGAAATATTTAATATTGAGTTTTTAGCCTCCAGAATGAGAATTCAACCCAAAAAAATAAGGAGGAGCAGTATAAATATAGGACGCTAGAGCTCATTTGAAAGACACAGCTCACAACTGCATAAATCTAGTGCGCACTACATAAATTCAGTAAGTGCGCAAGTTTGGAGAGTAGTTGCAGTTGCAGCTATTGCAACTAGTATTTTTGGTTTTAGGCTTGGAATGTCTCTTGGTTATGGTTTGGATTTTCTGATTGGTACACTATCTCTGGAGAGTGGTACGCTACCTTGATTGGCTTTTTGGACTTAGGGTTTGCTTCTAGAAATATTCTCTCTGTCAAGGTTAAGGTGCTCAGGGGTGGCTTAGGCCCATGGTTGGGTGACAATATTGCTATATTGTCTATGGTTAAACGCGCACACCTATTATTTCTAACGGTTTATGGGCCCACACTATCTTCAAACAGTCTAACCACTGGAAGATAGATTGGGAGGATTTGTTGAGTTACAGTTGCAGTTGCAGTCAAATATTTTGTTGCAGCAACGAAACCCTAACCCTCATGTTGAGGCACCTTAAGTGAAGATATTGACCTAATTTCTAGATAGCTAAGTGTGCCCTAACCTAGCACACCTCTTGGTATTCTTAGCAGGCTAAGTCATCAAGTTTGAGTTTTTGGTCAAAGTCAAAGGTTGACCAAGTCAAAGTAGTCATGACTTACTCTATGAAGTTAGAAAACAAGTTAGAAGGAGCTTCTAACTTAAGAGCATGGAAGACAAGGATTGACCTCATCCTTGCCAAGAATAAAGTGTTGGATATCGTGAAAGGAAAGATCGTGGAACCATAGTTTGAAGAAGGAAAAGAGAAAGAACCTCAGAATGTTGTTGTTATGGAGAAGTTCAAGGACAATGACATCAATGCCATGAGTATCATAGTGGACTCTATAAAAGACCACTTGATACCTTACATCTCTCATCTTGACTCATCTAAGAAGATGTATGATTCCCTAACTAATCTCTTCTTAGTTAGAAACATTGGACAAGTAATGAGTCTGAAGAATGAGCTTTGTGACATGAAAATGAATGATGATGAAAGCATAACATCATACTTTGTGATAATCTCTCAGTTAAGAGATAAACTACAAGCCATTAAAGAAATCATTTCAAGGAACTGGTAAATTTAGTACTCAACAGCCTTCCCAAGACATGGGATGCATTTTCCGCAAGTATGAACACAAGAAAGGAATATCTCACATTTGAAGAACTTTGGACTTACCAACTTCTTCTTCTAAGACAAGGTAACAATATTCTTCATAGTCTTGTACATACCATGTTTACATAGTTTTTGTACATATATTGCATGTCTATTTCTTAGAATATAAGATGTTCAAGTGAAACAATACCTATGGAAGAATAAAAAGATAAGGATTGCTATCACGATGACTACAAGTCAAGCAATAGAAAAGATGAAGTACATTGACAATCCTTGGTAACAATTCCTGTGGAAGATATTACATAAGTAACAATTGCAAGATAAGTCGAAATCATAATCAAACTTGAAGAAACCCAGAAGAAGTCAAAACAGAAAGAAGTCAACAATCAAGAGGAAATTAGAAAAAGACTTGTGACACTTTGCAGAAGGCAATAAGGATGTAGATGAAAGCATGGACTCTCTTAGATGGAGGGAGATAATTATAGAATTCCAAAAAGAAGAGCATGCATTCATGCATGAAGCAAGGATTAGGAGGGAGCTAATCCTAAATGATATGATCCATTGAGGATTATGAAGTATCTGTCCATGTTCCAATAGAAAGTAGAAGCCATGATAAGCAACACGTGTTCAGTTTGACTCTAGAAGAAGTCTTCTTTGAAAAGAAGCCTTAAAGTATCCTTAGTTGTCCATCTACATCCATGATCCTATGATGAAAGGAAGAAGTTGGAATCTTCAAGGCATATAGAATACCCCTATAGCTAAAGAGAGACATGAGGAAGAACATGAAGATTCCAAGAAAGAAAGAAAAACAATAACAACCAATTATTATACCAATAATCACAAGAATACCGGCTTGGTTTGAACCCACTGAAAAATTGTCCGCAACATTGTACATAATGGTTGAAGAAAGACATCAATGCCAACAACAATAAGTAAACCTACAACATAAAAATCCATCAAAAGGCACAAAACTATACTGATCCAGGTGGATATCAGTGGACACCCACCTTTTCCAACTGGCTCAAAACAAATTTCTGGCAAATTTGGTAATTTACTATTTTTAGCAGTTTTCCGAGTCCTGAACTTTCGGAGCCGTTTTGAGGCCCTAAACGACGTTTTTTGGAAAAATGGGGAGCAACACGAGACTTCCCTTGATGTTGCTCACAAAAAAGTTGTAGTCCTTGGATAAATCTTTTTAACGAGGTATTGAGCACGTCAAACAAAGATTGTATGCAAAAGTTATGACCCTGGGAAGTTGATGCACTGACTTACCCAAACAAGGCCCACATGACTTTCGACGCTTCATCTCCTAGGGTTAGGTTTTTGGATGTCTAGGGTTTTTGACATTCCTACTTATTGTAAAAAGGCCTTCAGAGCCTCATTATAACCATATTCTTGCAAATGAGCACAACTGTCACATATCTTCTCAGAGATAAGTCACCACCATTCCAACAAGTTTATTTTTCGCTGCATTTTACAGTTTCAACTTATTTCCTTATTGAATAGAAAACTAGTTTTACTGTATCTATGTTATTTTGTGTTAAGCACCTATTAATAATCTGTAGTCATTTTGTTCTACTCATAAAATCCAGATCATATACACTTGGTTCAAAAATTAAAGTGCGCAAATTCACCAAAAGAAGCGTGCACACTGTGCACAAAATGTGTGGGCCAACACAACCCTAATCACGTACTGTGCGCAAGATGCGCGACTGTCTATGAGAAAACCTACATACTTTTCATGAACAACACATTTATGAATCTTGTCGGCCTCTCAACCACTTCCAGTTCGACCCCCAACACGATTTGACTCTCAGATCTGAGCGAAATCAAGCTTGGAGGCTGGTCAAGGGCTAGGAAGTTCCCTAAAAGGCCACTTGTTCACTCTATGAATCAATTGTATCTTGCCATGAATGGACACTATAAATATGTGCCATGGGTGTGCTAGAATAAGAATAACTTCAAGGTATTGTTATGCTGGAAGAATTCTTCTTCGAGAATCCTCTTTTCTCTTTGAATCATTCAAGCACTATAGCAAGGGCCATTCCACTCACCTCTTGAGAGGATTGGCATTTCATTTCTTCACCATTGTCACTTGCCATTGCATGAAGAGAAGAGCTCTCTATTAGGGAACTCAATAGCCCTCCCAAGAAGGAAGATGGGATTCATAAGTCCCTGCCTTTCTCTACAGTGTTAGCCTATCAATATATTGATCCATTGGTAGCTATATGATTGCCATTTTTTTGTTTTTCATGGTTCTAGTTCTTGCAAGCTTCTCTAACATTTATTTCTCTTTGTTTTAGTTTATTTTCCTTGTTTCATGTGTATTTGGTTATCTAATCAACTCACAAACCTCTATCTTGTTTAGCTGACTTAACTAGGCAAGTAAGAGTTGTGTTTTTTCCCACCCATGTGACAAAACCAACACAACACCCACTAAGAAGCAATTGAGTAGAAGAAATGGAAGTTATGATAAGGAACAGTGTGAAAAATACTTATGAATGGAAGCATTGCAAGATTAAAATATTCTTCCAGAAGGAGGGAGAAGACTATGACAACAAATTGTTCTAGCAAACCAGATATACCTCTTGTAGTATCCATGGATTGGAATTTACATGTAAAAGACTGTTCTTCCCAATAAAGAAAGTGATAAAGAAGCTTATACTAGAAAGAGACTCATGTATGCATATATAAGAACACCTTGTATGGATTCAAACAACATGATGCATAGTATCTCATATACAACAGAAGCGTGGTGAAAACTTTCTATGACAGAGATAATGTATCAAAATAGTTACTCAGAAGTCTGGGATGATGGATTGCTAATCCATGGAAAACTCTCATGATGACAAGAGAAGTGCTACTTGGATATGTTTCAGTTTGAGCCTTGCCACAATGTTATGAGCTAGCACAAAACATAAGTGTTGAATTCGACCTGATATATTATAATGATCAGAGCTATATGAAGCCTTCAGAGAAAACCAGTGTTCCATGACAGACTGAAGTACATTGAGATCAAGCATTATATTCTCCATGATGAAGTCTAGAAAAGAGAAGTGGTTCTCCAATATATCTCCACAAATGAGCAGATAACAAATATTTTGGTAAAATCCTCTGCCCAAGATGAAAATTTTGCGTACTCAAGAAACAAGCTGGGGCTCGTGGAGACAAATTTCTTAATGAAAAAGAAAGAGATTATTCCTAGGTTGGAAGGGAGCACTTGCATGTTATTGATTTATGGACAATCATTTTTCAGTTTGAAAAATGGTCCAGGATGAGAAATTCCTTTCCATTTCAGAAAGTGGTTTGAGATTTCTGACGGACAGGCATTTTCTAGTTCGGAAAATTGTCCAAATCAATCAGTCATTTTCGTAATGAAAATGGTCCGATAGATTGTTGATGTACCATAGATAATGGTTCCCCTTGTGGCTAGTGTGGGGGAATGATCTAGGAAAACCATTCTTCTTAGTAGTGACTCTGAGTAGTGGTCAAGTAGAACATTCCACCTCGCCGAGTAGTCATTCTTTTGAAGTTCACAGTTGTGAGCAGTTTCGAAGAATGGTCTATTTTGGAGGTGACAATCATTTCCATTAGGAAATGGTCCGGACAGTCATTCCCTAGGGAGACTCATTCTCTCTAGGTTGCACTTTGATTAGTGTCGGAGGAATGGACCAATTAGGTGAATGGTCCAGGTTCAACAATCATAGACATGCATTCCCTAGGGCAGACTCATTCTCTCCAGGTTGCACTTTGATTAGTGCTGGAGGAATGGCCCAGTTAGGTGAATGGCCCAGGCTCAGAAATTAGGGACAATTATTCTTCTGTTCTTGAGAAGAATAGTCCAGATAACCCATGGCTAATGTTTTACTTTCTGAGGGAAGATGCTCTTCCAAATCTCACATATGTGTGTGGAAGAATGACCCAGATGACTCAATTTATATCATGATATTGTTTTATGCAAGTTGATATCAGATGATATGATTGCTATGGAGATTGTATGTCTCTGGACAATAGTTGTATGATACTGTGATGGATGTGTTTCACTAGTTGTGACTATGTGTCACTAATTAAGTAGTCATGTGCTACTTGATGTGGTTTTTTACCAATGGATAGTAGTTGTGTACTACTATGGATAGAAACAATTGTGTTCTATTGAATGACATTGTTCTGACTGCCATGTAGACTATCTGTAGTGTTGGAAATGATTATCAGCTAGCTGGATAGTCAATGTGTTGGTGGATAGACATTCTCCAGATGAAAAATGGTCTAGGACATTTATTCTTCCAGGACATATGTTTGGATTAGAAGAATAATCCTTGTAGCCCATGGTGTGGCTTCCAACATCTGTTGGAATAGTTATTCTTCTAGGACATATGTCTGGATTAGAAGAATGGTTCTTGTATCACTCTGTGGAGTGAGTGAATTATTCAAAATCATGCCTGATTACTCAGATGGAGGAAGGCTTTGAGAGATGATGCAGTTGATGCTATCAAATGATAATGATAGTGATGATGGTGCTTGTGATCTAATCATGAGATAGCCTATGTGGATATGATGATGCTACCAGTTGAATGGTATGTTTATGCTCAAGACCATTGCTTTCAATACCTCCCTAGCTAGGTTAGGGAGTGTTGATATTATGGTAGTTGTGGGAGGTACTAACCTCCACGTGTAACCTTGACAAGAATATAATATTTCGGGAAGCAAGAAAAAACCCTAAAGCATTGGACATAACCCTAGAAGGAAAGTCAGCTAAAGGAAAGATTTAATATTGAGTTTTTAGCCTCCAAAATGAGAAGTCGGCCCAAAAAACTAAGGAGGAGTAGTATAAATACAAGACGCCATAGCTCATTTGAAATACATAGCTCGCAACTACAGAAATCTGGTGCGCACTGCAAAAATTCAGTAAGTGCGCAAGTCTAGAGAGTAGCTACAACTGCAGCTACTGCAACTAGTATTTTCAGTTTTGGGCTTGTAATTTCTCTTGGTTATGGTTTGGACTTTCTGATTGGTACGCTAGCTTTAGAGAGTGGTACACTACCTTAATTGGCTTTTTGGACCTAGGGTTTGCTTCCAGAATTATTCTCTCTATTAAGGTTAAGGTGCTCGGGGGTGGCTTTGGCCTATGGTTGGGTGACAATATTGCTATATTGTCTATGTTTAAACGAGCACACCTATTATTTCTAACAAAAGGGAGAGGTTACTCCAAAGTGTCCACTTAATGAATATGTGTCTGTTGCTATCGATAGGCATTGACAGATGTGGGAAAAATTCTCCATCATTTCGTCCCTCTGTCGCGTGAGAGCTTGTACAAACAACACGTTAATAGAATCTTCTATTGTGTCATTTTTATTTTCTGCCGCCATAGATGTTTTCTTGGGCGTGCAAGAGTGATTTTCCTCAAGAGAGACAAGCTTGAGACCCAACTTGCTATACTCAGACCTCATCGAGGACATGCACTGAAAAATGATCAAGAACAACCTACTTTGATACCACTGATCCATATTATTTTCAGAACGAAATGAAAATAGAGAAATTACAATGAAATACATAAAAAAAATGTCAGAAACAGAGAAATACAACAATACATGATTTCTATTAATGAAAGAAATGTATAGAGACTGTCAAAATACAGAGTGCAAGACTCGCTAGAATGGTGGCAACTTTATCTCTGAGAAGAGATGTGACAACTACGTTCATTCAAAAGAAGATGATTACAATGAGGCTTTGAAGGTATTTTTATGATAAACATGAATGCCAAAACCCTAGACATCCAAAAAACTAACCATAGGAGATGAAGCACCAAAATTCATGTGGGCTCCATTGGGGTGAGTTAGTACATTAACTTCCCGCAGTCGTAACTTTTTCATACGATCTCCATTTTAGGCATGTGATAGCCCGTTGGGAAGGTATTTTTGAGAATTATGAATTATTCTATAAAACTTAGACTTCATCTACAATTTGACTGTAGCAATCCAAGAAAACATTGTTTAGATCCCCAAAACGACCCTGGAAGTACATAAAGATGTACTGACATGAAAACTTCCAAAATAATCCAATTGGAATAGGTGGGTGGACACCAATATCCATCTAGATGCTGTGTAGGGCTTCAGGAAAACCCCATAAGTGCATAACCCACAATTACAAAGAAACGTCCCCATTACAGAGAAACATGTTGAACTGAAAAATGTCAAGATGAGCCAGTTGGAATTTGGAACAGGTCGGTGGCCACCAATATCCACCTGGATCATTGGTGCTAGTGCCTACTGCAACTGTAAAGTCTTTGAATTCTACCATGTTGAGCACTCAACACACCCTAAAAATCCTCTGCCAAGTTTTTTCTTTTTTTGGTACCACTTGAGTCAGTTACCCATTACTGAGTGACTTGGTTCTTATCTGTTTCTTTCTTGATTGAGTCTTTGCGCATTTGTGTTGCTATTGTTTCTTGAAGGATAAGTACATGTTGTATTTCGATCAGAATGCTTGTCATCAAGTTTTCCATTGATTGAGCTCACCATAGGTCATCCAAGCCTTTTTTTTTATGCATAGGAAACACCCGTGGACAAACACAACAATCTAGAGCGGTCAACTTCGGGCTCAGATTGTGGGAACAAACATGTTGAATTTCGATGGAGGAGATCCATCAGGCCAATCAGATTGATGATTTTTATGCATTCGGTGTGTCAAAATTGTGTGGGGTTTAACATCAAGAGAGCACCCGAAGTCTCGAAGAGCCAAACAACCAAAGTCTCGAAGAGTCCAGAGCCTGCCATGTCAGATTCAGAGACGTACCACTCCGAGAGATTTCCAAGCTCAACATTTCGATGTGCCAAAGCCCCAAAGGGAATCTAGACCATCCATCAATGAGGACATGTGGAGGCAGATCTTTCACTTCAGAGACTTAGCACTTCGGGAGATTTTCGAAGCACTAGAACAAGAATTACCTGAAGTTTCGAACTGTCGAAGTCCCGAAGTAACAAGAGATTGCCACGTCACTTCGGGCCCATACTACTTCGGGGAAACTTCATGCCTCATAGTCCAAAAATCTTGAAGCCCGAAGTGCCAGAGCACGTGGCACCAATCAATCATAACATGTGGCGCTCATCAGTCATGACACGTGGCACTCATTCCAAGCCATTTGGTTGTGTCATTCGACAATTTCCACGTAACACATTTCACCCTTCTTTCCATGACACATCAATAGCCGTGACATCATATGACATCAAGCCACCATGTCACTCTAGGCCTTTACCACTCAGGGAGATTTCCAAGCACGACATTCATAAACTCCCGAAGCCCGAACACCCAAAGTCCCGAAGTGAATCTGGACCATTCATCAACAAGGATACATGGAGGAAGATCATTCACTTCGACGATTTTCCTCTGGGAGAATTCCAAGCACAAAATTTGAAATTCCCGAAACCCAAACTTCCAAAGTGAATCTGGATCGTTGATCTCAAATCAACAAGAAATTTTGATCCTTCCAACAAGTAAATATCACCCATATTGCAGATTGTAATCAGATCGATGGCCACAATCATTGCGGGGACGTAAACTACCTGGACGCTAATTTTCTAGAGCGGTCCCGCTATTGGAACCATGGTATTGTTGGAAGGGTACATGGCAGCTTGTGGGGGATTACAGGCCCAAAGGTGGTGTGGACCCAAACCACCTTCGACAACTTCCGCAATCACATCTTGATAATCCATCGATGAGGACACGTGGTGGCAGATCCCGCACTTCGGATATATGCCACTTTGGAGGATTGCCCAAGCAAAGAGATGAAAACTCCCGAAGCCCAAAATCCTAAAGTGAATCTGAACAGTCTAGAGCTAAAGTCCACGTGGAGGTAGATCTCTCACTTTAGAAATACGACACTCTGGAGGATGGTAAGAACTATGCATTGAAATTCCTGAAGCCCAAACTCTCAAAGTGATCGTGGACCGTTGATCTCAAATCAACCAGCACCATCGATATGTGCAGCAGCTAAGGAAGGAATATTTCTCGGATCATAGATTGTAATTAGATCGATGACCACACTGCATTGCGGGGACGTAAACTACTCGAGTGTTAATTTTCCAAAGCGGTCCCGTAATTTGAACCATGGTATTGTTGGAAGGGTACGTGGCAACTTGTGGGGGATTGTGGGTCCAAAGGTGGTGTGGACCCAAACCACCCTCGACAACTTCCACAATCACATGCTTATATGACACCACGTCACTGCGTCACCTCCACGTTACTGCATCACCTCCACATCACCTCGTCACCTCCACTCACACTCTCACTACCGCTGAACTTTAGCCACCCGTTCTCCACCTAAATCCCATGCTGATCACCTCAGAAACATCCCTTTTCCCCAGATAAATGGTTCTTATCACATCCCGAACCCCCCCCTCCCCAAATTTCTACCTTTAATAGTGGGGGGGTCCGAGAAAAGTGGTTTTCCCCACTGTGGGCCCTACCTAATGTGGCGACTCCTCGGGATTTCAGACCCCCCCCCTCTATAATCCGTTTACCGCCTACCTCCCCCTCCAGGATCCTACCATATTTCCTCTCAATACCCCCCCTCTCATCACGCGCGATCTTTCCTCCACTCACGCCTGTCACCTCCACTCCCCTCCACTTCATCTACATCCACGTCGTCCACCTTCATGCATCTTGCCTTCCTATTGGATGCTCTCCTCCACATCGTCCTATTCACAACCATTTTGTCAGAGTGAAAGTGAGGAGAAGAGTCAGTTACATTCAAGACAGAGTGCACTTAGCTTGAGAAAGCTCAGACACAGACAAAGAGTTAAGTCTCAGTCACAAGTCGACAGAGAGTGGTTCTAGAACACTTCAACAGACTCCTTCTTACTCAAGCAGAGATCTGCTCATGTAGCCAGTTGTCTCTAGTGGCCTTCAAAAACTCCCAGGCATGCCATTACTCAACACAAATTTCTACTCTATCACTCCGAGGCCTATTTTCTTCCAAGTCAGTTCCGTCAACACATGCATCAGTTCTGTCTCATAGACAATAATAGTTTTTAATTGATTAATTCCATCATTTTCTTAGGTTAGAGATAAGAGTGGTCTTTTGTGTGTGATAAGAATCACTCTTTCTGATTACGTCGAGTATCATAGTCAAGTTAATAATTTTTTTTACGAACAGTTACCTAAAATTAGGTCTCAGTCCCCTAAGGACGAGAACCTCTGCAACTTTGCTAAATAGGGGTCTTTGAATGTTTTCAAGGTCGATAGTTTTTGAAAAGACCCTCATTTTTGGATTGTAAAGTGTAAATGTGTTGAACCTACACATAATAGATCTAGCTAAACAATAATACACACATTTTCAGAGAGAATTGGAGAAAGAAGAAGAAGGAGAGAAAGAATGGAAGAATTCTCATTAATCGTTGTGAATAATGAATAATTTACACATGATATACTCTGTATAACTCAATGAGTTCGAATTGAGGTGAACCAAGTTGCTATAGTGGTGGTCTAGAGTGATATGGACACACACCAGTAGTTACAGGAGTGAATTGCTACCTATTCTAGTCTCTCAGGCAGTTACGGGAGTGAACTGCCACCTAGTTGAGTTAACTAGTCAACTAGTCTTCAGTTAACTGACTGAAGAGTGAGTAGTGAGGAGATAAATCAGAGAATCAAGGCTAATGCACTACTTTGGTGATGATCCCAAGGCAAGGTCGAATTATCATGGTGATGATCCCAATGTTTCATGGTGGTGATCCCAATGCAACATCTAAACTCAACTCAACTAGTCAAACTGAAGTGTGAACTGAAAGAGAATATTGTCTAGGTGGAATATTCTCTCCTAAAAAATAGGAGACTGGATAATGACTAATTATGACTAATAAACAAATGAAAACCTTAGGAAAAATAAATCCTAGGTCTGTGGAAGTAACTCCAACACCCCCCCTGAACATCACTATGGTGAAAATAAAGATTGGGTCCCGACAATGAGGCCATGTTAGGTACCCAAGTACAAAAGATACACTCAAAATAAAGTGAGGAAAGAGGGAAAACCTCATGGGAAACCCCCCCCTCGAGGTACAATGTATGTAAAAAGAAGAAATATAGTTTCTAGGCAACTGTGTCCTTCACTCCAAGATGACCTCGCAGAGAATGGAATTTCTGCTCAGTGAAGGTCTTGGTGAAAATGTCTGCCGTCTGTTCTGCTGAAGGACAAAACTCTAAGTCGATGATCCCCTCGTGTACTAAGTCCCAGATGTAGTGCATGTGGATCTCGATGTTCTTCGTCCACTGCCTTTGAACTGGATCTTTGTAGAACTTCAGAGTGCTCTGGTTGTCACACCAGATAACGATCGATCGATGAAACTGAATGCCCAACTCAGTGAGAAAATGTTGTAGCCACATAGCCTGAATGGTTATGTTAACTACCCCTCTGTACTCTGCCTCGGCTAAAGATAGAGAAATGACAACTTGATTCTTGCTTGACCAATAGATAGGCCCGGAACCAAGACTAAGTGAGTAACCAGATGTGGACTTGCGATCAATGCTATCTCCAGCCCAGTTGGAATCAATAAACCCGATGAGATCTAATGTAGAGTCTACTACATAATGAATCCCAAAGGTGATGGTGCCCTATACATATCAAAGGATACGCTTTGCATCTTTCCAATGTAGCTCATGCGGCTCCTGCATGAACCTTAAAACTGCGCCAACTGCATATGAGAGGTCTGGTCTGGAGTGTGTGAGATACAATAAGATCCCCACTAGTTTTCTGTACAGTGTGCTGTCAACCAATGGAGTCTCCCCGCCATCCTCAAGTTTGACTCCTGATAGGAAAGGAGTCGGAGCAGACTTGTAGTATGTCATGTGAAATCTCTTAAGTAGATCTCGTGCATACTTGGATTGAGACAATTTGATGCCTGATGCATCCTGACTTATCTCAATTCCAAGGAAGAAGTGTAGCGAACCCATGTCTGTCATTAAAAACCTATCATGAAGAATCCTCTCGACTGTAGCAATCGCTGAAATTGATCAACCGGTGATCAACAAATCATCGACATACAAAACTAAAAGTAGAAGTGAATCAACCGTCTTGAGCATGTATACATTTGGGTCTGATTTACAATGTACAAAGTTCTGTGACAACAGGTAGGATTCCATCTTAGCATACCATGCCCTCGGAGCCTGCTTGAGGCCATAAAGTGACTTCTTCAGTCGATAGACCAAAGATGAGTCCTGCATAAATCCCTAGGGTTGCTCCATGTAGATCTACTCAGAGAGATCACCGTGAAGAAATACATTCTTCACGTCCATTTGATGGACTTCCCATCCCTTGGCTGCCGCAATGGAAAGTGCCAATCGTATGGAATCCATCTTCACTACTGGAGTGAAGGTCTCATCATAGTCAATACCATGAACCTGCTGAAATCCTTTGGTGACAAGCCTGGCTTTGTATCTGCTGATCTATCCATCCGCTGCGCTCTTGGTCCTGTAGACCCATATGCATCTGACAAGTTTCCTCCCAGAAGGAAGGGGAACCAGATCCCAAGTCTGGTTCTCGAGGAGGGAGTTGTACTCCTCCTGCATGGTGGATTCCCAAAAGGGATTTCCAGCAGCCTTGCCATAAGACTGTGGATCTGAAGACTGAACTAAGAAAACATGCCTGGAAGGCAATGGTTTAGTGGCAGTGAGTGCAATAAGAGGTTCCTCAAAATTAGATCGAGTCCTCCTAGTATCGACTGGATCACCTACGAGATCCCCTGCATCCCGAAGAGTAGTTTGTGCCCACTTGGGCCTTTGCTCTGGCTCTGCAACTGCATCTGGATGCTCCGACTCTGCATCTGACTGTACTGACTCTGAATCTGAATCTAAATCCTTTGATTCCTCTGATTCAAAACTCTCGTCTGAAGAAGAGTCGACATGTGCATGCTCATCATCTTGGACAGGTGGAAGAGTAAAGGTGTCTGCATGTGGTTGCCAAGGTACATTCAAGACACTTTCCTCGAATTGGACACTATGCTCAATGATGATCCGGTATGAGGAAAGATCAATAAGCTGATATCCCTTCACACTGTCAGGGTATCCAACAAAAATTCACTCAGTGATTTGTGGATCAAGTGCCTTCCTCTTTTCAGAGGTAATCCGGGCCAATGCATGAGAACCAAAAATGAGAAAGTGGGTCACTTCCGGTTTGAGGCCGCTCCAAGCCTTGTAGGGGGTCTTATCCTTGACATATCTATGAGGAAATATATTTTGGATGTATGTTGCAAAGTTAAGTGCTTCGGCCCATAGTCTCTGTGGTAGTGACTTTGCATGCAACATGCAAGATACCATCTCCTTTAGAGATATGTTTTTCCGCTCAACAACTCCGTTTTGTTGTGAAGTGTAGGGAACTGTATGTTGCAACTAAATCCCTGCCTCATGGCAAGATTATGAATCTCATTATTTACATACTCTCCCCCGTTATCAGTTCAGAGGACTTTGATCTTCTTTCTGGAATGTGTCTCAACCAAAGCTTTGAAATCTTTGAGGTGTTGAAAGACCTCAGATTTTTGCCTAAGAAAGTAGATCCATGTAAAACGTGAGAAATCGTCAACAAAAATGAGAAAAAACCTCACTTTGTTTATCGATGGATGTGGAAAAGGACCCATGAGGTCACTGTGGATCAGATCTAAAGGTGCAGAAGCTCGCTGAGACTTTCCCTTATCGAATTTCTCTTGAGGGTGTTTTCCAAGAACACATCCCTCACATACTCCCTTGGAGAAATGGATGTCTGGTAGACCATCAACTAATTTGTGCTTGCTAAGCTGTTGCATGTATCTAAAATTAAAATGTTCAAATATTTCGTGCCATATCCTACTACTTTCATCAGCATGAGTAAGCAGTAAAGCTGAATCAGGTTTAATGAATTCAGAAAATGTATACAATCTAGACTGATGATTTACCTCACCAGTAGCAACCTTGGAGTTGGTTTGCATGTCGTAGATGTCCACATAATTTGGTGTGAATACAACTCTCTTTTTGGTGCTGGAATTCGTCATCTGATACACGAAGAGAAGGTTGATATAAATGTTGGGAACATACAACACATTCTCGAAGCTTCCATTGGTGAGTTCAATCCTTCCTTTGCCGGTGACTTCGACAGAAGAGTTGTCCCCCATTAGAATAGTAGGACCTTTGCATGCATCCAATGAAGACTAGACTGCTTTTGAGGCAGCCATGTGATGTGATGCTCCTGAATCTATGATTCAAGAATCGAGAGAGGAGTTGATTGCAATCAAGGCATGACTAGAATTGCCTTTCTTGGAATTCAGATCTTTTGGCTTCTTCTTCTTTGCACCCTCGGGGATGCGATCTCCAAGGTTGTTTTGCTGAAGTATCTGAGACATTAGATCTATTTTTTTTTTCATGCATGCAGATTCCGAATGGAATCCTTTGTGACAATATGTGCATTTCTCTCCTTTTCTTCCCTTTTCTCCTTTGGATTCGGAGGCATCGGTGAAGGGTTTTGTGTACACTTCCTTCTTCGTATGTGCATGAGATTTCCACTTATCTTTATCTTTAGATTTCTAATATTTGTGGCTGCCATCATGCACAGTGAGTGCATGTGCCCTTGGGCCTTTGATTGCGCCCATGTTGCTGAGCTTGGTTTTCTCTTGTGTCAGGGAGTCGATAAAGTCCTCAAGAGAAGGCATCTTCCAGGTGGCTCCAGAGGCGAATCTGATAGTATGGAATGTAGATACGAATACAGAGAATTCAGGACCAATCTTGGAGAGAATGGTGAGAACCATTTGTTTCTCCTCAGATGATTTATCAACCCCGCAAGCTTTGAGTTGCGACAATAAATCCTTGAGTTTTGTAAAGAAATCTTGGATATTCTCGAAGCTTTTTGGATCCAATGTGAGTAGCTCCACCTCCAGAATGTGTCCCCTCATCTCATACTATTTTCCAAAGATCCCTTCCAATATGGTCCAAGCTTCATTGGGAGTCTTACAGGAAGATATATGAAAAAGGAGATCGGGAGAAATAAGACTGCAAATTGTTCCGAGTGCCTCATCCATGCGATTTAAGTACTTGGATTTTTCTATGGCTGATGTCGGATCTGTATTCATGGTTAACCTATACAACCCTATAGATTGGAGATGTATGGATATTTTCTCCTTCCATGAAAAATAGTTGTAAGGTGTAGGAATGAATTCTTTTTGGAATTCCATCTTTCCACTGTCTTCAATCTTTAGTACCTGCAATTTTTTTTTGTTTTGGTGTATCTTTTGCTTAGCAGTCTGTCGGCTCTGATACCATGTAAATGCATTGAACCTGCACATAATATATATATCTAAACAATAATACACACATTTGCAGAGAGAATTGGAGAAAGAAGAAGAAGGAGAGAAAGAATGGAAGAATTCTCATTAACCGTTGTGAATAATGAATAATTTACACATGATATACTCTGTATAACTCAATGAGTTCGACTTGAGGTGAACCAAGTCACCATAGTGGTGGTCTAGAGTGATCTGGACACACACCAAAAATTACGGGAGTGAACTGCCACCTATTCTAGTCTTTCAGGCAGTTACGTGAGTGAATTGCCACCTAGTTGAGTTAACTAGTCAACTAGTCTTCAGTTAACTGACTGAACAATGAGTAGTGAGGAGATAACTTAGGGAATAAAGGATAATGCACCACTTTGGTGATGATCCTAAGTCAAGGTCGAATTAGCATGGTGATGATCCCAATGTTGCATGGTGGTGATCCCAATGCAACATCTAAACTCAACTCAACTAGTCAAACTAAAGTGTGAAATAAAAGAGAATATTCTCCAGGTGGAATATTCTCTCCTAAAATATAGGAGACTGGATAATGACTAATAAACAAATAAAAACCTTAGTAAAAACAAATCCTAGGTGTGTGTGAAGTAACTCCAACATAAAGAACTCTTTCAGAGCTACCTTGATTGAGAAGTCCTGCTCAGGACCTGAGACAAAGTTTTTCCATTTTTCATCAAAGGCACTTGTGATTGGATATGAAGAAGAATTATTTTTTATTTTATCTCATGAATGGATGTTGTAATGAGTGATAGCTTCTGAATCTGTTGATAAGTTATCTAATTCAATATTTTCATAGTTCTTGTCTTTAATGATGAAAAATAAATTGTTGTGTTAATATGTGATTGATAATTGGAGTTAAGGAAACTATTTTTCTTGCCATCGTTCATTGCATGTATGTTTTCTCTTGATAATCATATCTCAGTCAATAATTGGAACACCAACTGGTTAATGTATTACTACTAGGCTTGTTGTAGGTGTAAGAATCATTGTCTGCATGCTTGAGATGAAGCGTTATCTCGAGTTCATCCTTCTTCAATGTCTAAGTCCTTTCCCCTTTGTTACCTAGCTGGTTTATACCAACAATTATGTTGTATCAGTCCCACCTATAAGAGAAAATAAAAAAAGAACGTTTGAACTAAAGGAGGATTTTTTTTTCGCAAGAAGACATCCTGTCAATCACTACGTAAAGCCTATCGATTAGTTGGCTGGATCGCAATATCTGAAGAACTGTTCCACCATTAAATGCTGTAGATTCTAATTGGGCCTCGGTGGCATGTTTGGTTCCTGTTGTTGAGTTAAAGGGTTCTAGGACCCCTCAACAAAATTGGTTCTAGAAGGAGGGCTTGGAGAATGAATGGATGACATTATTTTTTACAAAATATTTCAGATAGACTGTAGATTCAAAACATCCAACATGCATGGCTAGTCATTCCCAAGACAACCCACACACGTTGAGTACTCCTGAAACGAGTAAATCACCCTAGCAAGAGGAAGAACAAATATTCCCTGAGATACCCTACACTCTTCCTCACGAGGAGTTGAACCAATTCAGAAGAATCACATGAGCTTATTCCCGTCAGATCGGTGCGCTACCCTTAGCTCCATTACTCCCTCAAAGAAAACAAATAAGAAGACCAATGGTCAAATCCCCCGACTAGGTTTTTGTGCAATCTGTAGAAGACCTGATAGATTTCGCTCTCACTGAAATCAAACATCCTCTTAATTTAATCCCCGAAACACCAGCTGACAACTTCTCCGAGCTTGAAGATTTTTTTGACGAGGAAGGGTTTAACTCTGAATGCTCAGTTTCAGGATCGGAGGACATGGAAGATAACACCGATCAAAATGAAGAAAGGGGAAAACCACCTCAGAATAATCAACCTTGGTTGGCCAGAGATGCTCTGGCCATCCCTGGACGAGTACATAACCTTCCCCTACATCGAGAGAAGTTACTCCCTAAATTTGACCCTGAAACCTCAGGACTTCCTGAAGACCATATCAAAAAATTCATACTAGCTATCAGAGTGATGAATGTTCAACATGAAGACATAGTATGCAGGCTTTTCCCCTATTCTTTTAAGAATTCAGCCTCCACGTGGTATTGTAACTTACCTATAGGATCCATAACTAGTTGGACGAAGTTTCAAAAATATTTTCTAGATAAATTTGCAGAAGAAACCACTACAAGAGATTTGATGGCCAAGTTGTTTGCCACCGCCATGAGTTCAAAAGAGAAGGTTAAAGACTTTAATCAACGATTCACCACTATACTAAAAAAATTTCAACCCGAAGCTAAACCTACTCAGGAGTTGCAAATTGAAGTATATGCTAATGCTCTCCCAACTTCTATTTCCATGTTTGTGAAGAGGGCTGCCAAAACAACCTTAGCTGAGAATTTTGAAGAAGCCAAAACAATAGAATTTCAAATGAAGGGATGTAAAGAAGGCCAGGTATCACTAGTTAAGAAGGAAGTTCAACCTCCTCCCAGGAGAGGACTCCTATTGACTAGACCCCCAGGAAAACAAACAGAACAAGGTTCTGAAAAAGGAAGTGGAGATATATAAGACCTACAATGTATGGTTAAGAAACTGTCAAACGAAATCATAGACATGAAAAGAAGTGTAGGGGAAGGAAACCAAGGCTAGAGGCCCTATAAAGCCTTTTTAAAAAGAAATCCACCTTTCAAAGAAATCGAACCCCCCCAGCCAACTTAAACATCAATCTGGGAAATGTAACATCTGACTCTTTCTGTACCTATCACCAGGAAAAACACTTCGAAAGAAACTGCCCACAATGGGTTCATGCCATGAATTTGATAACAAACCTGTTTCTAGATGAGGTTTCCCTAACTGAACAATCAAGCGGCTCAGTTATGAATATTGTTGATCATGAAGAAGTTGATCCACCAGAAGAAACAACCATGTTAATATGGGACCCTGACCTACCAATGCCTTCCGATGACATATTTGAAGTTCAAGAACCACCCACAGAAGTCTTGGTTGTGCAAACATGAAGTAGGGGTCAACCTGTCTCAAATAACCTTATTACAGCACAAACTTCAAAAACAAAACCAACTCTCGATCACCCGAAATCACCTTTTGTTCCCAGAAGAAATCCTATAAACATCCATACATGAGAATCATCCAAGCTAGACTACAACATAGTATAAGACTTGAAAAAGTTGAAGGCAAACATATCGGTCATAGACTTGTGTAGAATCCCTCAACAAAAGGACTTTCTGTTACAAGCATTGAAATCAGTAGAAAATCCTACAACAAGCACTGACCAAGGGGAAAATCCAACCCCCTCAGATCTAAGGAATAAACCAACTGTGAATGCCTGCTCTGAAGATAAGAAGGGAAAACCTTTTGTCCCACCATTCTTTTTGACATTTGAAGTCTTCAACAAAAACCTCCACAACTGTTTGGTTGAATCAGGAGCATCCTCTAATGTTATGAATTTTTCTATATGCAAGAAACTAAACACAATCCCTCTCAAAAGTGACAAACATGTGATAAAACTAGACAGAACCTAGGTGAGGGTTATGGGAGAGCTCAAATATGTAATGATCAGAATAACGACACACCCTAAATTTGTGCAAGTAATTGACATCATTGTAGTAGATATCCCAGAAGCTTATGGATTTTTATTGACTCAAGATAGGTCTGAGAAGTTAAACATATACTTTAGTATAGACTGGGCTCACCTTTGGTTGCCATTAAAGGGACACATGAATATGATCAGAATTGATAGGGAAAGATATCTAAAACACACAGTCACTGACCTGAAAACCCTTAACGAGCCCTCATCGATAGATTTTCCCATGCTGGGCAATTATTCCCGTGACTCTGATTTTGAGAATTTCTCCCCCTTCTCATCTGATGTCCCTCTTACTCAAGACTTCAAAATGATTTTTCAAGAAAAATTTCTGACAGGGATAGAGGAAACCCTCTTCTGTCAAGGACCTGCATTAGAAATTACAGAACAAATAGGAGGAAAGAAGGAAAGTAGTAGGAAAAGGGAAACTGATAACTTTTGCTCACCAATTTGGACCTTATACTTTGATGGATCTAAATCGCAAGAAGGGTTGGGGGTGGTGTGCATCCTCATTGATCCAAAGGGTAAACAAAGTTTCCTATCTTGTAGACTAGAATTTGAATGCACAAACAACACCTCCGAGTATGAAGCCCTAGTTCAAGGGCTGAAGAAATCCATATACTTAAATGTTAAAGAATTGAAGGTTTTCGAAGATTCCAAAATCATCATTAGACAAGTAAGGAACACTATATATTGCAACTATCCCCACCTGAGGAATTACCAACAGGAAGTGCACAGATGAATATAACATTTTGAAGCCTTTAACATTACAATGATCCCCAGAACAAAGAACAATCTTGCTGATTCTCTGGCCACTGCTGCCTCAAGACTATCACCTCTAAAAGACTATGAAGCCTCTCGGTTTACTGTGGAGCTACTCTAAAAACCATCGGTGCCCAATAATATTTCTAATTGGAAGGTCTTTGAAGGAGATGAACATAGCATAAAATTTTTGACCAATCAGGATAATTTTAAAGACTTAGCTATTGACGATGAAGTATTTCAGGAGCAATTAGCAGAGACCGATCCTCATACAGATCAACCAACAAACAAATCGAGGTTGCACACGATACCGAAAGGGGTATCCAATTTAGAAAATATTTTTGACTCAAGGGAAAGATTCAAGGGGTCAACAAACAGGAAAATGGGGAGCTCTTGTCCCATGCACAAAACTATAAATCTAGGAACCTCGGAAAACCACAAGAATATAAATCTCGACAAGACAATATCTAAAGAGGAAATGAAGGCCTATCTCAAAATATTTAGACAATATCAAGATATTTTCACATGGTCCTATCGAGATCTGAAAACTTATGATACCTATATCATTCAACACACCATCTCGTTAAATCCTGAAGTAAAACCCTTCCAACAGAAGCTCCGAAAATACCACCCATCCCTGAAGCCTCTCATGTGTCAGGAATTAAATAAGTTGCTAGATGCTAAAATTATCTTTCAGGTTAGACATTTTTCTTGGGTAGAAAATTTGGTTCCTGTTAGGAAAAAGTCTGAAGAGATCCACCAGTGTGTAGATTTCATAAACCTCAACAAAGCTTCAAAAAAGGACAACTACCCAGTCCCACCAATGGAGCAACTCTTGCAGACTATGTCTGGCTCTGAGATTTTTTCCTTGCTGAATGGTTTTTCAGGTTACAACCAAGTTCTAGTTTCAGAGGAAGACCGTTTGAAGACTACCTTCCGAACCAAGTGGGGAACCTTTGCTTATAAACATATGCCCTTTGGGTTAATCAATGCAGGGGCGACCTTCCAAAGGGCCATGGATGTAGCATTCCAAGGACTAATCAACAAGTGTGTAGTAGTCGATTTGGATGACGTGACTGTGTATTCAAAGAACATATAAGATCACATACAACACTTAACCCAGATTTTCGAAAGATGTAGGAAATACGATATATCTTTAAACCCTAAGAAAACTATCTTCGGTGTCGAGGAAGGGAAACTACTAGGTCATATTATATCTCAAGCAAAGATTTACATAGATCCAGAATGAATTAAGGCGATAGCTCAGCCTCCCTTACCCCACAACAAAAAGGCTATGCAATCCTTCTTTGGGCAGATCAATTTTGTGAGGAAATTCACTCTCGATTTCACTGAAACCATCAAACCCTTACAAAAAATGATCCACAAAGATGCTGAATTTAAGTGGGTTGACGAACGAAAAAGTTATTTTAACAATATTAAGACTACAATATCTCAGGCTCCAATGTTGCGAAGTCTTGACTTTAGCAGATATGTTTTCCTTTATACTTTTGCCTACGACAAATCGTTAGCTGCAGTATTGACTCAGAAAGATGATGACAACAATGAGGGTCCGGTCTCGTTTATGAGCACTAATCTCCAAGGAGCCAAACTAAATTACCTTGCCATAGACAAACATGCTTATGTAGTGTACAAGGCTGTGAAACACTTCAGATCTTACATCCTAAAGAATCATACCAAAGTCATAGTGACTCACCCTGCAGTCTGATCCTTATTCAGTGAACAAGAGATGGAGGAAAGAAGAGGAATCTGGATGGCGGTAGTCCAAGAATTTAATATAGATATAAAACTTGCTAAAATGGTTAAGGGACAAGGGTTATGCAAACTGTCAGCTGAAGCCCAGGACCAAGTAAATGAAGATCACGTATGGGAGAATGAATTGGCCTTATGGTGTGGTGAAGCTTCATGCGTCTCCCCAGGGCAAGAGTTTTGGTACGAGAAACCGACTTATCTACTGCATCATGGAACTTGCCCAAAAAACCTAAATCCTAGGGAAAGGAGAGCCCTCAAGTTAAAATCAACACAATATCGCCTCATAAATTTGGTGCTCTTCCATGTTAATTATGATAGGGTAATTTTAAGATGTCTCGAACGTCAAGATGCGAACAAAGTTCTGAAGGAGCTCCATGATGGTTTTGTAGGTGGACATTTCACAGGAAGCACCACAACTGATAAAATACTGAGAGCTGGCTATTATTGGCCTACTCTGTTCAGGGATGCTCACACATACGCTAGAAACTGTAAAATGTTCCAAATAAGCACAGGAAGGGAAAAGAGAGCAGCTGTCCCACTCCAACCTGTGGTCGTTACTAGGCCATTCGAGAAATGGGGGAAATTACATAGGAGAAATTACACCGAGTTCCTTAAAACAACATAGATACATACTGATTGCCACAGACTATTTCAAGAAATGGGCAGAGGCCATCTCTCTGACTCATGTGAACGAAAAGGTGGCGATCCAATTCATAGAGCAACAATTGATCACCAGGTTCAGGATGCCTTCTGTCCTTGTCTTTGATAATGCAACTTACTTTTCTTCCACCTTATTAACTGAGTTTTATCTAGAGAAAGGAATCGTAATCAAATACTCTGCAAACTATTATCCACAGGGGAACAGAGTGGAAAAATCAACCAATAAGAACCTAGTGAGGATATTAAAGAAAATAGTTGCAGACAACCAGAGGAATTGGCACAGTTCACTCCATAATGCCTTATAGGCCGATAGAGTAACACCCAAGGAATACATAGGTAATTCCCCATACTTTCTGGTATACAAACATGAAGCCATTCTAACGAACTAGCTATATCTTCCATCTCTTCAGCGTGCTTAGGATTCTAGAGGACAACCCTCATCAGTCATACAACAAATAATTGATACCCTCCTCATACTGAAAGAAGAAAGGGAGAAAGAAAAATCAAAGTTCATAGCTCATCAACAGATAGTTAAAAGGTGGTTTGATAAGCATAAGGCTAAAGAGAAGAATTTTGATGTGGGAGACTTAATCCTAAAATGGGACAGAGCAAATGAACCGAAAGGAAAACATTCTAAGTTTTAGAATCTATGGCTCAGAACTTTTCAAGTAGCTGAGAAAATTGGGGTAGGCACATATCGGTTTCAGAATTTGAGGGGGGAACCTGACGCTCTCTCGGTGAATGGACAAGCCCTAAAACAATATTTTCATTAAAAAAAAAAGTTTTTGTTGTGTGTATTTTCACGATGTTTTGTTTCGACTGCAGAATGCATTTTTGTTTTTGTTTCTTGCTATACTACTTCTACGCTTTTGAATATTGTGTTTAGAAAGATAGTGGTTGACCTCAATTCATGCGATATGACGAACTCTATTCCTAACTCATCGCTCACATACAACACAAGAAGCGCTGGGAGACCTGTGATTGTTTTAAAGAGTGTTCTGTCTAACCTGTAGGTGAACAACCTTGGGAAAATGACGAAGTGTTTGCCTGGTGGTCTGGTAAAACCTTAAGGGAAAGATGGTAACCTGGAAAGGACTCTGTGTACCTCAAAGACAAAGCTAGCAAAAAATTCACCTTAACCATCTCATTTTGAAAGTAATAGACGTCCTCCTCTCCCACTCGCTCAGGGCATTTCGTTGAAATAAAATCAACCATATCAAATGAGTGCACAATAAGAGAGGGTATGCAGATAAATCCATTGGGGCTATGGATGTTCACTGGCAACGGATCAAGGTCTGTGATGTCGAGGTGACTCCTTCAGGGCTATGGACGCTCGCTGGTAGCGCAGCAATACCATAACAAGTGAATAAAAATAATTAAAGGGCCTGGGGCCAGTGAATGATTTACTCGAATCTTGTAAAAAGGGGCGTTAGTCAGGGTTACAGGAAATGAAGGTGGAATAAAGGTTGAAAAACCCCATAGGCAGGCCTAGATGCATCAACTGGGGAATTTCAAATGCAAGGATAAAATAGGCTTTGATAAAAAAAACTAGTTAAGTTCTTAACCAACTTTTGCATCAGTTGAGCCCGAGTTAGGAACAAAGATTCTTCTTTCGCCCATTAAGTCACCATTTGTTGAGCAATCAACACACCCTAAAAAGCCTCTGTCGATTTTTTTCTTTTTTGGTTACCACTTGAGTCAGTTTCCCATTACTGAGTGACTTGGTTCTTATCCGTTTCTTTCTTGATCGAGTCTTTGTGCATTTCTGTTGCTATTGTTTCTTGAAGGATAAGTACATGTCATATTTGGTTCGGAATGCTTGTCATCATGTTTTCCATTGATTGAGCTCACCGCAGATTGGCCAAGTCTTTTTTTTTATGCACAGGAAACACCTGTGGACAAACGCAACAATCCAGAGTGGTCAATTTCGGTCTCAGACTGTGGGAACAAATAGGTTGACTTTCGACGGTGGAGATCCATCAGGCCAATCAAATCGACGGTTTTCGCGCATTTGGCGTGTCGAAATCGCATGGGGTTTAACATCAAGAGTGCACTCGAAGTCCCAAAGAGTCAAACAACCGAAGTCACGAAGAGCCGAGAGCCTGCCACGTCAGATTCAAAGATGTACCATGTCGAGAGATTTCCAAGCTCAACATTCCGAACTGCCGAAGCCCTGAAGGGAATCTGGACCATCCATCAACAAGGACACGTGGAGGCATATCTTTCACTTTGGAAACTTAGTACTCCAAGAGATTTGTGAAGCACTAGAACAAGAATTACTCAAAGTTCCTAACTGCCAAAGTCCCAAAGTAGCGAGAGACTGCCACGTCACTTCGGGCCTGTACTACTTTGGGGAAACTTCATGCCTCGTAGTCCAAAACTCCCGAAGCCTGAACTATTGAAGCACGTGACACTTATGATCCAGGTGGATATTGGTGGCCACCCACCTATTCCACCTGGACCCCCACCATTGTTTCTTTCAGTTTTTCAGTTTCCGCACAATTTACTATTTTTAGCAGTTTTTCGGGTCTTGAACTTCCAAAGCCGTTTTGAGGCCTTAAACGACGTTTTTTTGGGAAAACGGGGAGAAAAATGAAACATCGATCATGTTGCTCACCCAAAAGTTGTATTCCTCGGATAGATCTTTCTAATGAGGTATGGAACGCGTCAAACGGAGATCGTATGACAAAGTTACGTCCCCGGGAAGTTGATGTACCAACTTACCCAAACTGGGCCCATAGTCTTGGCGTTTCGTCTCCTAGGGTTAGGTCTTTGGATGTTTAGGTTTTTCCATTGTTTCTCAATAATAATAGGCCTTCGAGCCTCATTTTAACACATTTCATAGGCCAGTAGCCACCACATCTCTTCTCAGAGATAAGCTACCATCGCCCTAGCTAGTTTATTTCCATTCTGTCTGTAAGCATATTTCAGTCATTTGTTATTAATGAAATGAAGTCTTATTTCCGTTGCATCTCTGTGTTTATGTGTATTTCTGTATTTCATTGTGTTCCTACATAAATCCGGATCAGTGGTATCAGAGCGGTCTGCTCATTCTCGATCCTTCTTTGCATGTCCCCAACGAGGTCGGGGTATAAAGAGTTGGGGCTCGATCTGGTTGAACCTTTGCAAGATCAGCCTCGCAAACCCTGACGACTGCCCATGGGGGAAGAAAAGAAAGATGATGGAGCAGGAGATCCTATCAAAATGTTGCTCGAGGAGGCCCTCGAGAAACAAAGGAACGCGATGATGGATAACTTTGCCCAGATTCTTCAACAGATTCCCACTGGCGGCGCATCGACATCCAACATCCACTCTGGAGGCACCACTCCTTTTAAGGTACAAGTAAAATTTGACATTCCCATATTTGACGGACAAATAGATGCAGATGTCGTAGATAGATGGTTGAATCTGTTAGAAGGATATTTCTCGGTTCATGACTTTTTCGACCGAGAAAATATTATTTTCGCACTCCTCAAAGCCGCCCCCCATGTCAAGGATTGGTGGGAAACCTACTCAGAACAACAGGATGAGGGAGAACCCTCTCTGTTCTCGGTCGCACCCACTTGGAATTCTTTCTGAGACACCATCAAGGAACAATATTATCCCATGGGGAGCTATGAGGAGAAATACATACAATGGACTATGATGCGACAACAAAGGGACCAAGATGTGCATGAGATGACGAATCTGTTTCATACCCTACGCACAAAGTTGGGTATTAAATATTCAGAGAAACATTTGGTGTTAAAGTACCACAGTTGTCTGCACAGATACATTCAGGAGGAAATGGAGTTCCTTGACATCTCCTCGCTTGGTGTGGCATACCGATATGCTGCCAAGATTGAGCAGAAATTCAAACAGAAGAGGCGAGACTTTAGGTCTGCAAATCAGAAGCAAGGGAAAGGTACCCCCAAACTGCAGAACAAAGGACCAAGCCAAGGCGGGGCAGACCAGGACAACGCGCCAAAGCCACAAGCAAAGAACAACACCACAAAGCCAAAAAAGGACACGGGGAAGTGGTGTGAGTTCCATAAGAGCTCCACTCGCAACACAAGTGAGTGTCGGGCCAAGCAGTCACTGGTAGCCGAGTTGAAGGCTTTTGAATCGGATGCATGCTCCGACTCTGAATCTGACCCTGACAAGGGGAATGATAGGGGGAAGCAAATTATCGATGCAGAGCCCAACGTCACTGTTGCCACCACGAAGATCTAGAAGGTGGAACCAGAAGATCCAGAGGAGGCAGAGCGTCTCTTCCATTCCAAGATGTGGGTAAAGGGTTCCGCGTTGCAGTTCATTGTTGACAGTGGGAGCCAGAAGAACCTCATCTCGGTAGAGTTCGTGAAGCGGCTTGGCTTGCCAACCACAACATACCCACAACCATACACCATTAGATGGTTTCACCAAGGACGAGACCTCTGCGTCAGTCAACAATGTCGCCTTCCCTACAACATCAAGCCCTTCACATATGACGTATTATGTGACATTTCTCCTCTTGATGTTTCTGATGTATTATTAGGCTAACCATACTTGTGGAAGCGACATGCTGTGTATGAGTCCAGGCCTCATGCTGTTATTATCACCTTGGGAAATAAGCTGTACAGGATACCAGAGATAGCACTGCCTACCACCATCTCTTTGGTTATTGCAAAACAATGCAGTAAGCTCATTTCCAAAACCATGAAATTTGTTTTCCTGATGATCCACCCTCAGGGAAAGAGGAAGATGTGGCCATGACCTCTAGACAAGGCCCCACTGCACAAAGACAATAGATGGATAAGGTTGTGGAGGAGTATGAGGACATCTTCACCTCCCCCGCAGGGGTGCCTCTACACTACCAGGTCAAGCACCCCATCGATCTAACCTCAAGTGCGCCGTTGCCCAATGGACCCATCTATTGACGCTCTGTTTTGGAGAATGATGAAATCAAGAGGCAGATTCAGGAGATGTTGCAGAAAGGTCACATCTGGCCGAGTTCATCGCCCTGTGGGAGCCCGATCGTGTTGGTGCAGAAGAAGGATGGGACTTGGAGACTCTGCATTGAATATCAGGCACTGAACAAGATCACTGTCCGGAATAAGTACCCAATCCCACGGATTGATGACCTTCTGGACCAACTCAAGGGGGCGAAATATTTCAGCAAGATCGAATTGAAGTCTGGGTATCACCAGGTACCAATCGAACCCTCTGATGTGTGGAAGACTGCATTCAAATCCAAGGAGGGCCTTTTCGAATGGTTGGTCATGCCTTTTGGGTTGACGAATGCCCCTACAACCTTCATGAGGCTAATGGA